>SJYQ01007498.1:235829-372007 GCA_006410935.1 Redunca redunca
CTGTGGTCATGTATGGATGTGAGAGTTGGACTGTGAAAAAGGCTGAGCGCCAAAGAATTGATGCATTTGAACTGTGGTGTTGGAGAAGACTCTTGAGAGTCCCTTGGACTGCAAGGAGATCCAACCAGTCCATTCTGAAGGAGATCAATCCTGGGATTTCTTTGGAAGGAATGATGCTGAAGCTTAAACTCCAGTACTTTGGCCACCTCATGCGAAGAGTTGATTCATTGGAAAAGACTCTGATGGTGGGAGGGATTGGGGGCAGGAGGAGAAGGGGACGACCCAGGATGAGATGGCTGGATGGCATCACGGACACGATGGACGTGAGTCTGAGTGAACTGGAGATGGTGATGGACAGGGAGGCCTGGCATGCTGCAATTCATGGGGTCGCAAAGAGTCGGACACGACTGAGTGACTGAACTGAACTGAACTGATACAGATGGAGGTCCAATTTGACTTTTCTCCTGTGCTGTCAACACTAATCCGTATTGAGTCACATGGCTGCAGGGCCCTGCGGGTGGCTGGATGCAGGTGTGGTCTTTGGCTTTTGGAGTCCCAGCAGGGAGAACCATGCAAGCTCAGTATGCCATGGGCCCTGGGTAGATCATGGTCCCAAGGAGAGAAGTGAGGCTCCAGAGGGAGAGTAGAGATCAGCTTCTTGCCCCAGTGAGCCTAAGAAAGATACACCCTGCCCCATCTATCAGAACCTGGGAACACACAGACATACAGAAGAGTCAGGCAGATTCAGTTCTTAATGATTCAAAAAGACATTTGAATGGCAAAACATATCATAAATAAAGTTAACAGATGAATCATAGACTTGGAAAATATTATGCCAAGGATATGCAAGGGAATCTTAGAAGTCATCCAGGCAAGCTTAAGGAGCCGACTAGAAAAATGGGCAGGAGGAGGCAGCTGACAGATGAGCAAATTCAAATGGCCAACAGACAACTCGGAAGCACACTCACAGCTAGTGATGCAGGAACCAAAACTCAGCATTGGTTTATGTCCTTCGGAAAGTCCAAAATATAAAGCGACTGCCTGCTGCAGGTGGAAATTTGGGGAAAGGATGTCCATACCTTGCTGCTAGGAAATGAAGGGTTTCCTTGAAAAGCAGGCTGTAGCTTTTAGTTAAAATGAAAATGTGTGAACCTTTCCACTGAGCTCTCTTACTCCTGGAAATCCAGCCCACGTAACTGAAGGCATAAACATAAGCAAGAATATGTGTCCAAGGATGTTTAATGTGGCATTGTTTGCAGAGGCAGAGAGGGAGGGAAAGACTGTGAAAGATCACTTTGGAGAAATGGTTAAATTAATGAATGAATTAGGGAAGCTTTTCTGTCATTGAAAAGAATGTATCAAGAAAATGCCAGTTGTGTTGACGGGATATTTCTGAAGTACTGTTGATTGAGTAAAAGAATGCCGAAAGGTGCAGGAATGTTATTACATGAATCTCAGACACATGTTACCACAAAGGGATAAGTCATCCCGCCGATGTGTGCGTGTCAGCCCTACCCAACTCTTTGCGACCCCATGGACTGTGGCCCGCCAGGCTCCTCTGTCTGTGGAATTTTCTAGGCAAGAATACTGGAGTGGGTTGCCATTTTCTTCCCCAGGGAATCTTCCCGACCCAGGGATCGAATCAGTGTTTCCTGCGGCTCCTGCCTTAGCAGACAGATTCTTTATCACTAGTGCCACCTTATAACATCCTTTTTCTAATGAGCATAAAGGCAACCATGTATGTACGCCTATGACTTGTTATGCATGCTTATTTGCAAACAGAGAAAAATTTGAAACAAGGCATTCTAGGTTGTCACATGTACTACTAGGGGGTTCCTAGAGGACCTGGAGGGGGAATTCACCCATAAAAGGCAAAAGAAAAGATGACATGAAAAAGATAAACTTGATACGTGTGATGTGGTTACATTTAACCCCGTAGGTAAATTTGTATCTGTGTTTGTGTAAAGAAACTTACAACGGAAATCCATCTGCCAATGCAACAAGGTTCTGACAAGTCCTGCAAATAATGTGGAAGCAATTAAAGCATGAAGGAATATATATTAAATTCTTATAAAGTGCTTCCCTTGTGGTTTTCCTGGTGGCTCAGCTGGTAAAGAATACACCTGCAATGTGGGAGACCTGGGTTCAATCCCTGGGTTGGGAAGATCCCTTGGAGAAGGGAACAGCTCACCCACTGCAGTATTCTGGCTTGGGGAATTCCATGGACAGTCCATGGGGTTGGAAAGAGTCAGACACAACGGAGTGAATTCCACTTATAAAGTGCAGCCCAGCATAATAACCACTCATACCTGTAACACAATGTAGATGGGCACAGCCCAGTGCTGAACAGGGTGAAGAAGAAGTGAAAGTCACTCAGTTGTATCTGACTCTTTGCAACCCCATGGACTGTAGCCCACCAGGCTCCTCTGTCCATGGAATTTTCCAGGCAAGAGTACTGGAGGAGTGAGTTGCCATTTCCTTCTCCAGGGGATCTTCCCAACCCAGGGATCGAACCCGGGTCTCCCTCATTGCAGGTAGATGCTTTACCGTGTGAGCCACCAGGGAAGCCCACTGAACAGTGTAATTGTTCTAATCCACTGAGGCCTTTTTATCCTGGTGACATTGTCAGATCATCCTCAGTACTGAGCAGGCTTTCCAGGTGGCAAACAATCCACTTGCCAAGGCAGGAGACATAAGAGACGTAGGTTTGATTCCTGGGTTGGGAAGAGTCGCTGGAGTAGGAAATGGCAACCCACTCTAGTATTCTTGCCTGGGAAATCCCATGGACAGAGGAGGCTAGCGGGCTCCAGTCGGCAAAGAGTAGGACATGACTGAGGGATTGAGCACACAGGGAGGGGGAGAGAGAAAGAGGAAGATGAGGAGGGAGAGGGTAGGAGGGGGAGGGGAAAGAGGAGGAGAAGGAGGGGAAGAGGTGAGGACAACGAGGAGCATATTTTAAAAAACTTTTTATGTTGAAGCAACTGTAGACACTCAGGAAGGCAACAACAGTAAGTGGAGTTCAGTGACCCCTTCCCCCCATGTACCCCAGGAGTGACAGCTTGTGGCAGTGTCACAACCAGCAAACTGACATTGATGCAGTCTGTGAACTGCCCTACAGACCCTATTCAGCTATCTCCAATTTTACACGCACTCATGTGTGTGTGTGTGTTTGTAGTTCCATGCCGTTTTGTCCCATGCATAGATCTGTGTAACCACCACCATTCTGATACAGATTGGCCCATTCCTATAAAGGACCCTTCCATTATCGTCCCATAAGAAGCATCATGGGAGCAGAAACCTCAGCTCCCCGCTGTGTCCTGGTAAGGGTTCTGCAGATGCCAGGCCTGCTGTTGCTCCGAGTCCCTCCCCACCCCTCCTTGTGCCCCGGGGTGGCTCATCCTGGCTGTGCAAATCTGTTGTGATGTTGTTCTGTCCCACTTCCCTTGATGGCTGTGGTTCTGAGCAGCTCCTGGACTCATCTTGTGAAACTGGCCCTGGTCATTCATCAGTCTTGCCCGTCATTCTGTCTCAGGTTTTTGTATCCGGCCTGGTTTGGGCAGGAAGGGTTCTTGTTATCCTATGGATCTACAGTGCCCTGACTCACTCGGACTGGGCATCGTCTTTTTTTTTCCAAGCATATCACAGTAGTTTATGAAAGAAAATGCATTTTTCTGACAACCCTGAGAAGTCTTCTGGGTGTTCTTAACCAAAGCTCAGGGGCTCTACAATTCCCATTTCTCAGGCAATTCAACTAATCCTGACTGTCTGGGGGCACCCTGTGCCTCTCTTTGTCCTTCTGGTCCTGCTGTGGCCCACTAGCCACCTTCAGCTACATGCATTTGCTTGTCCTCTAGTCTCACTTGCCCACTGTGTGCCTCTAACTTAGAAGGTGTTCAATATTCACTAATTGCTGAGGAGCTAAGGAGTTCGGGAGTGACTCAGCACAGTGCTAAGTGCTCAGTGAATATCTGCTGAATTGCACTGAAAGTTAATACCACCTAATTGTGGCCAAATTACACAATAACCTGTCCATGCAAGCCCCAATTACCCAGAGTCTGATGAAGGGCTGTGTGGTTTATCGGACTTCCTTGGTGGCTCAGATGGTAAAGAATCTGCCCGCAATGCAGGAGACTCAGGTTTGATCCCTGGGTTTGGTAGATCCCCTGGAGCAGGGAGTGGTTACCCACTCCAGTATTCTTGCAGGGAATATTCCATGGACAGAGGAGCCTGACGGGCTGCTGTCCACAATCATACACAAGCCGGCATGAGAGAAAGCTGCTGGTGGCGAGACTTCTGCGCTTCCCCATCTATTCCCTCCCCTCCTCTCTGTCCAAGGATCCAGGCATCTTTGAATGGCATTCAGGGAGGCCTAGCAGCATGTGCTAACTGCTGAGGCTGTTGGTGCCCTGCTGCTGGACTTTTTTTTTTTTTAAAAACAGATTTGGTCAAAATATTCCCTGAGCAATGTTTTCGCTTTTCCTGTTAGCTGGGTGTTCCACACCATATTAAGACCAATGATTTATTATGTATGGACATGTTTATATGTAATAAAAAACATTTGGGGATGTCAGTTTTATTTATATTAACATAATAAATGGTTATAGCCTATAATAACAATAATTAGTACTTAAAGCATGCCTAGTATATGTAGGCAGTTTACATTCTTTAACCCCCGTGTGACTTCAGAGACACCATATCCTCATTTACTGAGAAGCTGAGGCCGAGAAGCAGAAGATACAAAGAAGAGGTGGCAACAATACACAGAACTGTACAAAAAAGATCTTAATGACCCAGATACCCACAATGGTGTGATCGCTCACCTAGAGCCAGACATCCTGGAATGTGAAGACAAACAAAACTAGTGGATGTGATGGAATTCCAGTTGAGCTATTTCAAATCCCAAATGACGATGCTGTTGAAGTGCTCCACTCAGTATGCCAGCAAATTTGGAAAACTCAGCAGTGGCCACAGGACTGGAGAAGGTCAGTTTTCATTCCAGTCCCAAAGAAAGGCAATGCCAAAGAATGTTCAGATGACTGCACAATTGCACTCATCTCACATGCTAGCAAAATAATGCTCAATATTCTCCAAGCCAGGCTTCAACAGTACATGAACCATGAACTTCCAGATGTTCAAGCTGGTTTTAGAAAAGGGAGAGGAACCAGAGATCAAATTGCCAACATCTGCAGGATCACTGGAAAAGCAAGAGAGTTCCAGAAAAACATTTACTTCTGCTTTATTGACTACACCAAAGCCTTTGACTGTGTTTATCACAACAGCCTGTGGAAAATTCTTAAAGATATGGGAATACCAGACCACTTTCCCTGCTTCTTGAGAAATCTGTATGCAGGTCAAGAAGCAACAGTTAGAACTGGACATGGAACAACAGACTGGTTCCAAATTGGGGAAGGAGTATGTCAAGGCTGTATATTGTCACCCTGCTTATTTAACTTCTATGCAGAGTATATCATACAAAATGGCAGGCTGGATGAAGCACAAACTGGAATCAAGATTGCTGGGAGAAATATCAGAAACCTCAGGTATGCAGATGTTACCACTCTTATGGCAAAAAGCGAAGTACTAAAGAGCCTCTTGATGAAAGTGAAAGAGGAGAGTGAAAAATTTGGCTTGAAAATCAACATTCAGAAAACTAAGATCATGGCATCCGGTCCCATCACTTCATGGCAAATAGATGGGGAAACAGTAGAAACAGTGAGCAACTTTATTTTTTTGGGCTCCAAAATCACTGCCGATGGTGACTGCAGCCATGAAATTAAAAGATGCTTGCTCCTTGGAAGAAAAGCTATGACCAACCTGGATAGTATATTCAAAAGCAGAGACATTACTTTGCCAGCAAAGGTCGGTCCAGTCAAAGCTATCATTTTCCCAGTAGTCATGTGTGGATGTGAGTTGGACTGTAAAGAAAGCTGAGCACCGAAGAATTGATGTTTTTGAACTGTGGTGTTGGAGAAGGCTCTTGAGAGTCCCTTGGACTGCAAGGAGATCCAAGCAGTCTGTCCGAAAGGAAATCATTCCTAAATATTTATTGGAAGGGCTGATGCTGAGGCTGAAACTCCAATACTTTGGCCACCTGATGCAAAGAACTGACTCATTTGAAAAGACCCTGATGCTGGGAAAGACTGAAGATGGGAGGAGAAGGGGATGACAGAGGATGAGATGGTTGAATGGCCTCACTGACTTGATGGACTTGAGTTTGAGTCATCTCCGGGAGTTGGTGATGGACAGGGAGGCCTGGTGTGCTGCAGTCCATGGGGTTGCAAAGAGTTGGACATGCTGCTGCTGCTGCTAAGTTGCTTCAGTCGTTTCAACTCTGTGCAACCCCACAAACAGCAGCCCACCAGGCTCTGCCATCCGTGGGATTCTCCAGGCAAGAACACTGGAGTGGGTTGCCATTTCTTTCTCCAATGCATGAAAGTGAAAAGGGAAAGTGAAGTCCCTCAGTCGTGTCTGACTCTCAGTGACCCCATAGACTGCAGCCTACCAGGCTCCTCCGCCCATGGGATTTTCCAGGCAAGAGTGGGTTGCCATTGCCTTCTCTGGAGTTGGACATGACTGAGCAACTGAACTGAACTGAAGCCCAGAGAGACTAAGTAACTTTCTTGAGGTCACACAGTGGATATTTTTATTCTAGTGCTTCTACCCTTTCTTCGAGGTCACACTGCCTCCTCAGGGACTCCCAGACTTTAGTTTCACACTCTTTCACCACACTAATGTCCTTTCCAGGACTTTTAGGCTTTATAATGATGCCACAGGCAGGGGAAAAAGAGACTGATGTCCAGAGAGGTCCCCAGGCATCTGCTCCTGTTCGGTGCTCAGACTGTCATCTCCTGATCCTTGTGACTCTTGAGCTGTGCACACATAGTAGGTAATTGGGCATCTCCGGTATGCCCTAGGACTCTGGTTGCAACTATGGAAACCAGACTGTGGTAGCCCAAGGAAAGAACAGGCTTTGTTGTCACTACAGGGAGTGTGTTGGGAACCCTGAAGTCAGGGCGCCAGCTGGGTCTGAGGAGCCAGCACCAGGGCTCCTGGGGACCCAGGTTGCCCCTCTTTCCTTCCACCCTGCATCACTGCCGCTCTCTGGGCACTGAGCACATTTTCCTCTCTTGGCGAAGGTTGACTTGTCATTTTCCTGTCTATATGACAGGAAACAGCTGCCATCAACAGCTCTCAAGTTCTCATGGCCCCCATTCAAGACAGCAGCCAGAAAGACCAGACTCTTGTTTCAACTCTAAATTCCTAGGGAATCAGATTGACTCAGTTTTAGTAGGGTAACCAAACATCTGTGGTCAGAAAGTGCCTTTGTGTTGTACAAGCATGGCTGAGCCTGTGCATGGGAGAGGGGGTTTACCATATTCCTTTAAAGGAGGACTGAAAGGAAGCAGCAGAATTCAATTTAAAAAATCCAGTAAGTTGGGCAATATGAAACTTGGATTGTTTTCTAAGTCCGCCGCTACCTTATGTGATTTTGGAAAGCAGCGTAACTTACTTGGTGGTGGGTAAAATCATAGATCACATTTGGGCTTTGCAGGTGGCACCAGTGATAAAGAACCGGCTTAAAAATGCAATAGACGTAAGAGGCGCATATTTGGTCCCTGGGTTGGGAAGATCCCCTGGAGGAAGAAATGTCAACCCACTCCTGTATTCTTGCCTGGGGAATCCCATGGACAGAGGAAGCTGGCGGGCTACAGTCCATAGAGTCTCAAAGAGCGGGACACAACTGAGATGACAGCATGCATGCAATAGCTCCCATTTATGGAGAGGTTTTACACTGCCAGATGATAATTTCAGTGCTTGACATTTTTGGCAATTCTGTGGGTCCGGATGGGGGGACAGGGGCACAGAGAAGTTAAGCAACTTTCCAAGACTCCAGAGCTAGGAAGCAGTGGAGCTGGTTATTGAACGCAGGCAGTCTTGGGCCAGAGGCCACTGTCCCAATCAGTGCACTGTGCTGTCTTCCATGTAGGAAATAAGGGTATGTTTGTTTCCACATCTACAAAGTAGGGGTGATAACTCTACTTTGTTCCCTAGGAACAGAACTGAAAAATGATGGAGAAAGCCCTCATTTCACCTGCAGTGAAAACATGCCTTTGTCCAGCAGCAGCCTGGTATATACTTATCCCCAGGTATATGCTGAGGACCCCCTGGCTGGCTCTTTGGGGAGTGAGGGAATGGCCACACTGAGATCACCTTTCTCTTCCCCTGCTATGTGTCCATTCTGCACTTAAGGTACAGGGTCATATGAAGTCATGTGCTCGCGACTTTTCCTTTGGGTTTTCTACCACATAACTGGAAGTTCCATTTGCGTTTCTTTGTGCTGTGCTAAGTCACTTCAGTCATGCCCAGTTCTTTGCGACCTCATGGAGTGTAGCCCGCCAGGCTCTTCTGTCCATGGGATTGTCCAGGCAAGAATGCTGGAGTGGGTAGCCATGCCCTCCTCCAGGGGATCTTCCCGACCCTGGGACTGAACCCACGTCTTCTGTGTGTCCTGCACTGCAGGTGTATTCTTTACCAATAGTGCCACCTGGGAAGCCCCGTGTTTCTTTCGTCTGGAGAGTAAAAGGTGTGCATCTCTCTGTGCCAAATCAGGACTGCAAAAAGGAATGAGAAATTTCTAAAAATACTGACTGTGCAAAATCCCATTTCACGGAGGTTCAGGATGCCTTTTGGGGCTGCTCATGCTTGCATCAGGCAGGTTAGAATTCTGATGGACTTTCCTCAGGTCCGGTTTTGCCTTTTTCTCCCAGGAGATGCTGGCAGTAAACATCTCTATCTCCATCTTAGCAACCTCCTCTCCTCCTGGATGATGGCTTGAAATTATTTGCTTATGCCCCCCTTTTTTGTTCCCTGCTGATGGAGCATCGTTTCCATGAGGATTAGGTTCTGATCCATCTGGATTTCTCACACAATGGCTTGCCCACAGTGGACACTCTGCAAATTTTGGTCAGATGGGTAAAGAAACTAAACACCTCTTTGCTAGCCAAGTGAAACTAGTTTTCTATTTTGAATGCTTTCTCCTGCAGTCACTGGATATGTGTGTGTGTGTGTGTGTGTGTGTGTGTGTGTCTGTGTGTGTGATGATACTTTGTTTATGAGGAAAGGGCTGTCTGAGTCTTTGAGAAGAGGAGATGGTTGATTTCATAGAGTCTTATAGAGTTGTCCCTTGGAATTTTGTGTAAAGTGTTCTCTCCCCGTGCTCTTACTGTTGGCCTTCCTGGGTGGTGCTAGTGGTAAGGAACTCGCTTGCCAATGCAGGAGATGTAGAAGATGGGGTTCATTTCCTGGGTAGAGAAGATCCCCTGGAGGAGAGCACGGCAACCCACTCCAATATTCTTGCCTGGAGAATCCCAGGCCTGTAGCCTGGTGGGCTACAGTCCATGAGGTCGCAAAGAGTCAGACACGACTGCAGTGACTTAGCACGCAGGCACACTCTTACTATGGAGCACTTTCAGTTAGCTTTACTGGAGCAGAGTTGACACTCTCAAGGACCAGAATCGCACCAAGTGGGAAGATGCATGCCATGCCAGAATCTGGGTTTGGAGAGGAAAGTGGGTCTGGGGTCTACAGTCAGTGTTGTCTGGGCCCCTGACCTGCTGCATGATGGGGCCCCTTCCCCGCTGCAGCAGCCAAATCTCTTGTTGCATTAACGATGCTCCCAGGAAAAGAGGATGCAGTGGTGCTGCTTATCAAAGCGGACCCTGGTGCAAAGTCAACCGCGGGATTCCTCTGCTTCATCGTGGTCCCCACATGCAAGAAGCAGAGACTGTGTCTATTCTTTTTGAATATGGCGAATGTATTTGGCTAAGCAGAGCAGTGTTTGTGGAGAGCAGGGGGTCTGTGAGGAGTAGTGGAAAGACATGAAAGGGCTTCTGTGGAGCATTTGTGCATACGTGGAGTGAAACCACATACTTGCTCGTTTCCGCTATCCACCCCTCGCAGCTGGTCTTGAAACACCTTGCCTCATTCCTGAAAGAGGGTTTGGTAAGACTCGAGTCAGCTCACTCCAGCTCTTAATGATATGCTTTTTGCTCCTTGAGGAATCCCAAACCCAAACCTTCCCTGGGTGCAGCAGTGCGTGACTTCCTGGGCCTTAAAGCAAACCTGGGGGCTGCCTCGAATTCATTTCACCTGTGGGAGAAGAGGGCAGGGGGTGGGTGTGAGGACTGGAGTGGTGCTGGCAGAAAGCAGTGAGGCTTAAAGCGCCAAAGCGAAATCCTTTGTGCCTCCTCACTTCTTTAAAACTGACTTAATGTTCAAGTGAAATTCAAAGATTCTTTTTCCCTGAAGTGAGTCCTTTCTTAACAGATGAAGTTATAATGACTCCAGACCCACCCACTTCCATTTAGGACACATGTAGACTTACTTGGCGCTTCCCTGGTGGCTCAGGGGCTTCCCAGGAGGCGCTAGTGGTAAAGAACCTGCCTGCCGATGCAGGAGATGTAAAGAAATGCTGGTTCGATCCCTGGGTCTGGAAGATCCCCTGGAGGAGGGTATGGGAACCCACTCCAGTATTCTTGCCTGGAGACTCCTATGGACAGAGGAGCCTGGGGGGCTACAGTCCCGGGGGTCATGCAGGGTTGGACATGACTGAAGTGACTTAGCACGCACACACACAGGACTTTGTGGTCCCACCCGAGGAATTGGTTTGCTATGTGTCTGAGGGAACTTACAGGGACCCACACCTTCATAGGGGTGTGTGGAGTATCCCTGAATTCCCGATCTGATTAGGACGTCTGTAAAGAAGAGAATTGCTGCATATTTCTTTGGAAAGGAATAGCTAATTTAAAACCATCAGATAAAAGAAGCAATTACATTGAACCTAAAAGACTCAAGTTGGACCCAGTGTTTGCAGCCGCTGCCAGGGTAGCTGTGAGTAACGGAGGGTCCATGGGAGGAGCTCCTCAGGTCAGCAAGGGGCTCCGGGCTGCCTCCTCTTCCAGAGATGCTACAGATGATGCAGAAACACGCTTCTCTCTTTTCATTACTGAATTCTTTGCTGGAGGAAGCGGCTGTTATCGGCTCGGCGTTGAGTCCTGGGATGGCTTTTTACCAGGTTGTTTGCTACTAATGTGGGCTCTCTGGAGAGCAAAGAGCTACCCGGCAGCCTTTTCTGTTCTTGCTCCAGGGAGGAGGGCAGAGAAACTTCTCCTGATTGACCCCAGGGGAGCGGCTACTCACCAGCCAAGGGCTCTGCGTTTGCGAGGAGGTGCCCTCTCAGACCCCATTACCATCAGACAGTTCTGGGGATGGGGACCAGGTCAGGTGGGCAACAAGCAACTCAAGGGCCCAGAAGCTGAAATAATCCCTTTCTACAGATGAGGAAACTGGCCCAAGTTAATGCCTGAGTGAGTGGTTAATGCCTGTATTCACATCCATGTAGGTATCCAGCTGGGGCCAGTCCCAGGGCCCCTCAGCACCCCGCCTCCGTTCATGAGTGATTCCCTATTTTCTTGTCTCTCCCCTGGGAGTGTGTCATCCACAGGCCTGGGGGCCAGCTGTCCCCTCCCCCCATTCCCGATCTTCCTGATATGTCTGGGGCCAGTTGTGACCTGGAGGGAAGGTTGGAGCCCTTGAGAGGCATTAGGGTTTCCAGAGAACCAGCAGGGTGTGCCGTCTTTCTCTCCCTATATATGTGTGTGTAAACAGACTTGTCTTAAGGAATGGGCCCACATGCTGACGGAGGATGAGAAGCCCGCAGTGTGCAGGGTGGACTGTCAGGCTGCAGCCCCAGAAGGGCTGATGGTGCAGTCTGAGTTCAAGAGCCGTCTGCCGCAGAAAGCTTGCTCTGGGGAGGCCATTCTTTTGTTCTACTTAGATGTTCAGCTGATTGCACAAGGCCCACCCACGTTGTGGAGGGCAATCTGCTTTACTCAAAGTTCACTGATGTAAACATTGATCCCATCTACAAAACATCCTCATAGAAGAAACATCCAGAATAACATCTGACCACATATCTGGACAGCATGGTCCAGCCAAGTTAATACTTAAAATTAACAAGCACAAGTAGAGTCAGCCCAGAGTGGAAACCATTGACTAGAAGCTGCTGCCCTCCACACGGACACTGTGGGACTCAGGGGTCTGCAGTGTTGTTAGGCTGCAGAGGTGGTTTTGCCTGAGGGTGCTGTCTCCTGGGGAGTAGAAGCAGGGGAGCCCTGGGGGCTGCAATAGGCTTCCTGAGTGTGTGTGTGTGTGTGTGTGTGTGTGTGTGTGTGTGTGTGTATATGTACGTGGTGGGACGCCTTACCTGCACTGTCCCTATTTCAGAAACAATCCTGGGCACACTTCTTGAGCCAAGCAGATGTGGACTTGTCTCTTCTAGCTTCAGGGAATGACTCACAGTGTGGCTCACGCACCCAGCACAGCCCCTGCACTGCGTGGTTACCCCTGCAAGGGTGAATACGAGGATGACTACATGGCTGGATTGAGTAGCAAGTGTCCCCAACAGAGCTTCAGTCCTCTACTCAGTCACAGCTGCGTGGGCGCCTGTGAAGCGCCAGACACTGAGCTGAGCCAGCAACATTCCAGGGTGACGGAGAGACACGGTTCCTGCCCCCCTGCTGGCTGCATTCTAGTAGGGAAATTGCAGCAAGACAGTTGTCAAGCAGTTCAGTTAAAAGCTTTCAGATTATCCCGAGAGCCATGAAGGAAGCAGACAGCCTGCTGAGATAGAGGCACCAGGAGAGGGAGGTCTGGGAAGGCTTCTGGGAGGAGGTGATATTTAAGCTGAAACTTGATGGGAGAGGAGGAGCTGGGAAGATTTCTCTAGGGAGATGGGGCACCAGGTGGAGAGGAAGCCGAGAGCTTGGTGGGTTCAAGAGTTGAATTTTGTTGTTGTTGAGTCAGTAAGTCCTGTCTGACTCTCTGCGGCCCCATGGACTGTAGCACACCAGGCTTTCCTCTCCTTCACTATCTTCTAGAGTGTGCTCAGATGCACATCCATTGAGTTGGTGATGCTATCTAACCACCTCATCCTTTTGCCTTCAATCTTTCCCAGCATCAAAGTCTTTTCCAATGAGTCAGCTCTTCACAGGTGTCCGAAGTATTTGAGCTTCAGCTTCAGTATCAGTCCTTCCAATGAATATTCAGGGTTGATTTCCATTAGGATTGACCGGTTTGTTCTCCTTGCTATCCAAGGGACCCTCCAGAGTCTTCCCCAGCACCACAATTTGAAAGCATCAATTCTTCAGTGCTCAGCCTTCTTTATGGTCCATCTCTCACATCTGTACATGACTACCAGAAAAACCATAGCTTTGAGTATATGGACCTTTGTTGGCAAAGTGATGTCTCTGCTATTCTATTGAATAGAATTCAATATATAACAATTTGTGGGCTTCCCAGGTGGACCTAGTGATAAAGAACCCTCTTGCCAATGCAGTGAGATGTGAGAGACTTGGGTTTGATCCCTGGGTTGGGAAGATCCCCTGGAGGTGGGCATGGCAACCCACTCCATTATTCTTGCCTGGAGAATCCCATTGACAGAGGAGTCTGCAGTCCATAGAGTCACAGAGTCAGACACAACTGAAATGACTTAGCACACGCGCATATAACAATTTGTAGTGATGTATGACTTTTTAGGACGGTAGCCAAGTTGAGAACCATATGCCCAGACACAGTTACACGGAAGCATCTCTTCTGGATCCTCAGTGTTTTGTTTGTTCGACAAGGTTGTTTTTTGGCTTGTCCCTATAAGAGAGAAGCAGGAGGTGTCCTCTGCGTCAGGACCATCATCAGTGTGAGGTTTTTTTTTTTTAATGGGAAGCCTTGAGGAGGATCTGCTTAGCAATGAAGGAGTTAGGCACTCCTGGCTCTACGAGTGGGGAGGGGCCGGGAAAATCAGCCTCCTGCCCCTGTCTGATGGCCAAAGCACTGCTTTCTCTCTGTTCTTTCATCGTCTCCAGCGGGAGCCTTTTCATAATGATTTACCCACAGTAATCTCTTTGCTTAAGGGAGTGGCTCTGGGGAGTGGCTCTGCAGGAGGCGGGGTGTGTATCGAGCTCTTTGCGGCTCCTGGTCCTTTGTGTTAGGATTTGCTTGCACTGGAGTCAGTCTGCCCCGTGAATCCCTGTGCTGGTCAGATGCTCAGGCTCTGGGCATTTATTGAAGGATAACTCCAAAGTGGCAAGGATCCTTAGACTCAGTCATCTGGGGGTTTCAGGAGGATTTGGGGGACATGGGGGTTCTTGGGGACTTCAGCAGGTGTTATCTCTGACGAAGGTGGGGTGATCATGTCGCCAGTCCATGGTCCTGCACGGAGCCCATGGCAACGAGGTATGGGCAGCCACAAAGGCCTGGAAGTTTCAGCCCTGCCTGGGATGGGCAGTGGAAACCATCTCAGATGCTCCACTGCTCTGTAATTTTGGTGTTATCGATAAGAAACCAGTGCCAGCATCTAGCCTGGGTGGTTGATCAGTTGGTTGGATGAGTATCTATTGGGTCTCTATTTGGCCACACACTGTGTCAGCTGCCGGGGTTACATCAGTGACGGGAGCAGACCAGGTCCCTGCTCAGGGACCTAGAAAGTCTTTATCCAGTGGGCATCTGGAGCAGCTTTCCATTGCACCGACCACACAGGGAGGTAGAAGGCTGTTATTATCTTAGGAACTTTGCATAGTGAGTTTGGGTTTCACACATGAGGAAGTATTTATTGAGCATCAACTACAGATTGGTCACCATCCATTTAAGAAGATGCATTGAGGAAGGAGGGGCTTCCCTGGTGGGTCAGATGGTAAAGAATCCGCCTGTAATGCTGGAGACCCGGGTTTGATCCCTGGGTTAGGAAGATTCCCTGGAGAAGGGAAAGGCCACCCACTCCAGTATTCTTGCCTGGAGAATCCAGGACAGAGGAGCCTGGCAGGCTGCAGTCCATGGGGCTGCAAAGAGTCGAACACAACTGAGTGACTAACACTTTCAACATGCAGCGAGGAAGAAAGTAGGAGGAAGTCCCTTTCACGGGACACTGAGCTGTGGAGGAAGGCAGATGTCATGCAGATAATCGTATTACAGTCGTGGTCACTGCTCTGCAAGAAATGCAGGCAGGTGGTAGGACCTGACCTGGGTTTGAGAGTCAGGGGAAGCCTGTCAAAGAGGGTGATAGCTGAGGGAAAATGGGAGGTAGCCAGGAACGGGCTTCCCTGGTGGCTCAGGTGGTAAAGAAGCCACTTGTCATGCAGGAAACCTGGGTTCTATCCCTGGGTTGAGAAGATTCCTTGGAGAAGGGAACAGCTACCTACTCCAGTATTCTTGCCTGGGGAATTCAACGGACAAAGGAGACTGGCAGGTTACAGTCCATGAGATCTCAAAGAGTCAGACATGACCAAGCAACTTTAACTCTCTCATTCATCTAGGAACAGTCCAGGAGTGGGGAATTGCTTATGGAGAGGTTCTGAGTTGGAAGGAGCATAGTGTTTGAGAAATAGTCAGAGGGAGAGGTGGCTAGGGGGTGGTGAGCTGGGGAGGCAAGGTGAGGATGGACGGGTGGGCTGGGCATAGGCCAGGGGAGGCAGCACATGCAGGAGTGGAAAGGGATTTCAAGACCCTGTCCTGGGCTCAAAGGGCAAGCCCAGCTTCCGGTGTGCAATCTGGACTTTCAGGTAGGGTGACTCCAGGCGCTTAGTGGTCAGAGCCCAGGGCCAGCCTTACCTGGCCAAGGTGTCTGCATGCAAGCAATACAGGCTGTTTGTGAGGCCCTTGTTTTAGAACAAATACTGCCTCAGCCCTTTCCTATCCTGAAGAACATAAAGGTGTGTAAGGTGTGTAAACTCACCTTTACACACAGCATGAAAAGAAATCTTGCCCTAATATAAAGGAGAAATGAAAGAAAGCGATTTATAATAAGGAGGTACTTCAATATGTAAATGATCAATTATGGCGGAGACATGATGAATAACTGCTCTCAAGTCTACTTCTAATGGATATTGGGATTTAAGATGACAACATCCAAATGGGTAGTAGTTATGCCCTTTCTTTAAATGATGTTTTGGGACGGGAGCCACATCAGAATGCTGTAAGCATATAAGAATGCATAGGTACTCTGAGCTACTCTGACTGTGACATGCTGACCCATTGTCCTGTAACTTGGAAACATGGGTTGTATTTTTCTTGGTGACTTGACCCCCAAAATACTGAACAGCCGTTGGTCAAGTTCTAAATGGCATAAAATACAATCTTTTACTGTCGTGTCTGAACAGTGTGTATTTCAACCGTGCAAACATACTTTGCATCTACAGGTGACATAGAGTTAGGTTCTAGGTGAAGATCATTTAGAAAAGTATTTAAATATTTACTATTTGTTTGGGTCTTAGTTGTGGCATGTGGGGTCTTTTGTTGTGGCATATGAACTCTCAGTTGCCACATGTGGGATCTAGTTCCCTGACCGGAGATTGGACCCAGGCCCCCTGCTTTGGGAGCGTGGACTTTTAGCCACTGGGCCACCAGGGAAGTCCTATAAGTGAAGATAATTTTAAACAGCCTTCTTTATTATTCTCATTTTCCACTGAGGCTGTCTGGTGGCCGATCCAGAGTTGTATAGGACAATGTGTGTGGGTCTGTCCCTAGCTTCTCTGCTCCCTAAAGGCCAGATGGATCCCCAGAATCACCTTGACAACCAAAATCAACCCCACAAATTCCCAGAGCTCCCTCTAGGGGGCAGCACCTTCTCCCACCCAAGGCCACAATTCTCTTAGGACTCAGGTCCTGGATGAGTTATAATAATAAAGAGAGTTTAGGGACAGGAAGTGTCTATAGATACAGTCGATTGGCATGGGGGGTGGGGGAGAAAAGGAGGGAAGTTATGACCACAGATGGTTCTCTCATGAAGGGAATAGAGATGTTTCTTTTGGAGCCTCTGTGGCCCTGAGGCCTTGGGGTTCCGGGAAAGGGAGCCCCTTGTAGGACTGTGCGGTCTCAGATCTAGAGAAGGGCTGTGGGGATCTGCATGAGGAAGCCTGGATATCACGACCACTTGAAAGCTTTCGTGTCATAAATCTGAAAAACTCAATTCTGCAAGCATGGGGCAGAATCGAATTGGCCTGTGAAAATAAAAACATGGTTACGATAAAAATGAGATGAAATGGGAAGAGGCAGGTGCTCGCTACAAGGAGCCTGTCATTGCTGCTAACCAATTTAGCCTGTAATAGCCCTGGCGGCAAGCTCCCAGCCGCCTTGGTCTCTGTCCGGCCCCTGTGAGTCAACTCTAGGACGTACCTGTGTTTACTGTTGGTCATTAGCCTTCTCTATTGCTCTTTATTGGTTCTGGATTAAGTTAAGGGTGCTGATTTTCTCTGATTTCCCATTTTATACTTGTAGTTTACAACAAAGGAGATTTTTCTTAGTTTTCGCTGTTTTTTTTCCCCCTTCAGCAAAAATAAACTGGCCAAACAAAAAGAATCACTGCTTTTTTCAAAGTGAGAACACGGCGGGTCAGGGGGTGGTGACTGTGGATGTCCAGAGCCCCGATTTTATGGACAGCCCCCTTTAGCTATCCCTGGATTAATGAGATCCATATTTTTCATTGCTTCCTTGGCTCTCTAGGATGGTTGTTATGGCTGGGGAGGAATCCATGGAAATTTCAAAAAGAAACCCTGACTGCAAGCTGGTGTCATATCAGAACCTCACTAGAGGCAGGCATGTTTTTTGGGGGTGAGAGGTCCTCGTTCACGCTTGCTGTCCGCTCTTTCCACTCCTTGCCAGGGTGAGAATTTAAGCCACATGCATGCAGCATGCAGTCACTCTGGCCAGTTGCCAGGGTGGCAGGACACGGATTTTATGGTTGTAGCTCATGATGGCTTAAGGGGCAGGATTCCAGCCCTTGCTTGGAGATGGAATTATAGCTCCTGATGGCATCTTCAGGAAGGACAGAGCCATTGACCTCCAGTCTCTGGGAAAGGGAGGGGCAGAGTCATTAAGGGATTAAAAAAAAAGGTGGAATTAAAAATATCATCTATTTCCTCCAGATGTACAAAAATAATGCATTTTCTCATACCCTTTCTTCTTTGTGTAGCATTTGCTGTGATTAAAATGAATGAATGAAACATGTATAATATCATATAAGAAACTAATCGCCAGTCCAGGTTTGATACAGGATGCTTGGGGCTGGTGCACTGGGATGACCCCGAGGGATGGTACAGGGAGGAAGGTGGGAGGGGGGTTCAGGATGGGGAACATGTGTACGTTTGTGGCGGATTCGTGTTGATGTGTGGCAGAACCAATACAATATTGTAAAGTAATTAGCCTCCAATTAAAATAAATAAATTTAAATTAAAAAAATGAATGAATGAGTGAGTCGTTTGCTGAATGACTTCCTGCACCATCCTCTCTGCACAGTGAGTCCCTTGGTAAAGCTCTTGTCCACCACCTGACCCCCAGTGTTTGGACAGGAAGGTACTCAATAGATAGCTGTTGCATGGATGGATGGGATATTTAGCAGATGGAAGACATTAGGAGGAAGATAATACTGCTCTTAGCAGGCAGTGGTTCTCAGCTCTGGCAGCAGATTGGAGTCCCCCAGGAGAGCTTTCAAATTGAGCCATTTCTGGGCCCACCCCAGACCCATCCGATCTGAAATCTGAGCTGGGGAGAGTGCGGTGCTCAGGCATCAGAGTTTGGCCCCAGCTGACTCCCATCTGCAGACAGGCAGAGAATCTGACGTATGTCCTGTGTGTCAAAGCTTCATTTTAAAATTGTGTTGTTGTTATATAACATGTCTGTGCTATGGAAGTCAAGGAGTGCACCAGTATGTTACTTTAGGAGCGAAACTTCCCTATGAGCCCCCACCCTTGGCCCACACACTGGAGGTGGCTCAGACGGTTGAGAATCTGTCTGCAATGCGGGAGACCTGGACTCCATCCCTGGGTCGGGAAGATCCCCTGGAGGAGGGCATGGCAACCCACTCCAGTGCTCTTGCCTGAGAATCCCATGGACAGAGGAGCCTGGCGGGCTACAGTCCATGGGGTCACAAAGAGTCTGACGTGACTGAGCGATTAACACTTTCACTTTTCACTTTATATTAACATGTCTGTGCTATGCAAGATAAGAAGTGCATGAGTGTATTGCTTTAGAAGAAAAGCTTTCCTACGAGCCCCCACCCTCAACCCACACACTGGAGGTAACGGTTTGGAGCACTCTGTATTAAGTTCTGATGGCCACCTCTGTTCCTCTGAATTGTGCACCAATACCCTTATTTCTCCTTCCCAATTTAAAATGTCATATCCATTGACTCTATCAATATTGACTCTATCAGACAAATATCTGTCTATTGACAAATGAGGACTTCAGCTCATTTGTAATACCTTGCACATTCCCTTCTTGTCTCCTTAGCTTCATTTTTGGTCCTTCTGTCATTAATATCAGACATCCTGTTGGTTACCTCTGTGCCTTTAAATTCGGCTTCCCTTGATGGCTCAGATGGTCAGGAATCTGCCTGCAATGCAGAAGCTGCAGAGACATGGATTCGCTTCCCGAGTCAGGAAGATCCCCTGGAGGAGGGCATGGCAACCCACTCCAGTATTCTTGCCTGGAGAATTCCATGGAGAGAGGAGCCTGGCGGGTTACAGTCCACGGGGTTGCAAAGAGTTGGGCACAACTGAATAACTAAGACGCACACACACCTTTAAATAACAATCCTCAGCCTCTGTTTTTTTTTAAATCTCTGTTGCACCATAACTCTTGATCACCCACTAAGTAAAATGAAAAAATGGTTAGGGCCCTAATACTTTTTTCCATTAATTTTACATTGTCAGGGTTTATAACATTTCTGTTCCTCCTGTAACTGGCCTTGTCATCCAAACTTTGCCTGTAGATTGATTTAAGGAAACTTAAAAACAGTTAAGGATACTTACTGTAGAACAAATGATCCAACTGGCCTCGAGAGAAGGGAATGTCTCTCTACAGACACCGAGGTGGGTTTCCTATGTTGAGTGTGAGTCTTTTTCCCCATTAGACCTCAACCATGGTTTGAGAGCTGATCGTGCGGTGTGTGTGTGTGTGTGTGTGTGTCCAACAGGCTTTGATTTAGGATGTGCAAGAGTGGAACTAGAGGCAGTCTGGTCAACCTTTCCCTAGTGCTAGCATGAACAGGGCTCCCATGAAGGACAGGAAGACTGGATCTCCCTTATGGAGAGGGCTCAGTTTCTGTAATCAAATGCCATTCCAGTAGTATTCAGTAAACTCTATCACTACCAGCTGGGACACAGGTAGGATCCAGCAACGCCACCTTCCTCTTTCCAGTCCTTAGCACAATCATGTGCTTAGTCGCTCAGTCATGTCTGACTCTTTATGAACCCGTGGACTGTAACCCACCAGTCTCCTCTGTCCATGGGGATTCTCCAGGCAAGAATACTGGAGTGGGTTTCCATGGCCTTTTCCAGGGGATCTTCCCAACCCAGGAATCAAACCCAGGTCTCCCACATTGCAAGTGGATTCTTTACCATCTGAGCCACCAGGGAGGCCCAGCACCATCATAGACTTCTCATTTATTCTTGTTTTCATGAGATTTGGGAAGTAAGAGAAGGTAAACATGTGTTTTCAAGCTACCATATTGAAATAGCCAGTCTTTTCCTAAGGCCGAAGCAATTACATAATTTCTTTTTTCCTGCTTTTAAAAACAGTAATATTTAATCTTTATTAAGTGAACTTGTCTCATGTGGCAGGTGGCTGCACAGTGAACTGAGGGCTCTTAGATAGCTGTGTTCAGTTGCAAAATCGTGTCTGACTGTTTGTGGACCCTTGGATTGTAGTCCTCCGGGTTCTTCTGTCCAGGGGATTTTTCCAGACAAGAATACTGCAGAGGGTTGCCATTTCCTACTCCAGGGGATCTTTCTGACTCAGGGACCAAACCTTGCATCTCTAGCATTGGGAGGCAGATTCTTGACCACTAAGCAAACACCATTTGACAATTCCCAATCAGTAAATCTTCCTACCGCAGCAATTACCAGGTGACTAACTAAGGCAGATACAGTGTGCGTTGGGCTTTAAAACATTTTCCAAAGCAGCAGTATTCTGTTAAAGTAACTTTACACTGATTCTAATTAAGGAAATTCCAGATTGGGACATTGAGGACAAGTGGGACTCATAGCTGGGAAGGCGGGGCTGGAACTCCTATCTACCAAGGAGCTCCCTGCCGGTGTGAGGCTGGAAGGGTCACTTGGGCTCGAGAGGTGCTCCCTGTGCCCGAGCCTGTGGAAAGCTGGCCCTTTTTCACCCCTGACAACTCTAGCGGTCTTCAGAGATACCACTTTTTTTTCGGCCAGAGTAGGCAGGCTGACATGCTTCCATGATGATTCAGTTGATAAAGAATCTGCCTGCAATGTGGGTGACCTGGGTTTGATCCCTGGGTCAGGAAGATCCCCTGGAGGAGGGAAAGGCTACCCACCCCAGTGCTTGGAGAATCCTGTGGACAGAAGAACCTGGCAGGCTGCAGTCCATGGGGTCGCAAAGAGTCAGACATGATTGAGTGACTTTCACTTAGGCAGGCTGACAAAGCCCCCACCACCACTGGGGTCAGAAATTGGACCCCTCTGGCTCCTTTTCTGGGTGCCCCCCACAGGCAACACCCAAGGCCTCTTTTTTCTTTTCTTTTTTTTTAACCACTAAGTGTTTTGTCACTTAATTTTTAGAGATCGCATGGCACTCCACTGTATGGACACAGGTACACAATTTATCCGGCCAGCTCTCCATTTCTGGTTATTTCTGTTTTTGTCAACCGGGAATTGACAAAAATTGTAAGAATTGCAGTGGCCAACCCTGGTGCCTCAATCTGGGTACATACCTTAGGTTATTTCCTTAGAAATTTGAAGCTCTTTGAAGGCTTTTGGCACATGGCTCTAGACTGCCCTTCACAGGGAATGTTTTAAAGGTTCATACAGAGGATGAGATAGCTGTATGACATCACTGACTCAATGGACGTGAGTTTGAGTGAACTTTGGGAGTTGGTGGTGGACAGGGAGGCCTGGCGTGCTGCAGTTCATGGGGTCGCAAAGAGTCGGACACGACTGAGCGACTGAACTGAACTGAACTGATTTAAGTAGAGAACAAACTAAAAAATCTCCTTTGCAGAATCAGTCTTGGCAGGGGGATGGGGGTTGAAGGGGGTGGAGGTTGGGATTAGAGGTGTGGGAAAGAGGGCAAATGGGGGGAATGCAGTGTGAGAGGGCCCAATACTTTCCTCCCTCCTTTGTCTGGGAAGGGGCTTGTGCTCTGATTCCCACCCAGGATCACTCAAACAGTGGCTTGTGACTTAGGCTGCCCTGTGTTGCTTTTCTTCAACAATGTCAGGAAAAAAGAGGCCATTTGGTAGTTCAGTACCCCTGGTTTCAAGGTGTAGGCACTGGTTTTGGTGGATGGGTCCAGGGCTGCAGAAGACTCAGGGTCAGAAATTCCCATCACTTTGCCTAGCTGAGTGATTCAGACTTATACAAAAGCCTGGGCTTCTCTCCTCTAAGCTCTTTGCTTTCAGGCTCCATTATTAAGAAGTGCTTTTTTTGAAAAGATAAAGGAATCCTCAGAACTCATCTTTTTTTTTTTCTTTTTTTTTTTGTGTCTAAGACAGAGCTATATTTGAAATACCAGAAGAAAATAGTTCTCTTGGATCACTTAAACTCTTTGAGCTGAATTTTTAATTTCATTGCAGGCCAAGTCAATCTCAAGAGTCGTTTCTCCCATGCTGAGTTTTCTGCCCTGGATATGTACGTACCCCTGTTGCTGGTAGGAACGGCTGTAGTGTCATGCTTAGAAGACTGCAAGAGACAGGCATTCTGATTGGTTAAATCTGGCATCTGGGATTGCGACCTGAGCTATTGCCTACATTGCAGGGCTGGATTGTGAACTTTTACACACTGTAGCAGGAAAATGCATTGACTCAGGATTCTGTGGTGATAAATGGAAATTCATGGGTGAGAATTTCATAGGAAAGAAATGGGAGGTAAGGCATCGAAAGATTCTTTTGAATTATGTCAAAAAATCCTTAGGAACAGAAGAGAGAGAACCAAAGTCAATGTCACTCTGCTTAAAAGCAAACCCCTTTTGTTCTTTTTTTTTTTTAAGGGTAATTTTCCACATCTCTTTTGGGAAACAACTTGATAATATAGATCAAACGCCTTAAAGATATCTGTAACATTAGTCCAAAGAGTCTGAGAATTTCTCAGAAGAAAATCATCCTAAATATAAAAGCTTTATGAATAAAAATGTGCTCAGTGCTGTTTTCACATTGCCAACAACCTAAATTGCAAACAGCACAAACATCTAACTTCAGGTGAATTGCTAGGACGTCAGGTCCATCCAGTGGATGCTCTCTTACTGTTGTTAAAAATGCTGATGTTAAGGAGTCTAATATAAAATAGTGGTACCCTGACATCAATTAAAAATAAGACACAATGTTGTAAAAATCTAGCTCTGTTAAAGATAATTATGCCTAGAAAAAAAATCAGAAGAAACTATCCCCCAATGGCTGAATTTGGATGGTGGGGCTGCGAGTAATTATTCTGTTCTTTCTTATGCTCTGTATTTTTCAAGTCTTCTCTAACAAGCATGCCCTTCTTTCATATTAAAAATAAGTATTAGAAGAACCACTGAAATATACATTAGAAGCGCTAATGAAGACAGGGCATTGTTCATTGGCTTTTGAACATTATATTCGCATGTACATTTTTTCCCCTTCTAGTGCTAATGGGTAAATATTCAGAAAGTCTGACCAAGTCTCCATGTTGTAAAAGTACCGGGAATGAAATGGTTCAGATGAAAAATAAATGGAAACATTGAACAGGTTCTTGGATAGAAGACTCATGCTTCAGCCATCATACTCGTACATTTGTAGTTTAAATAAAAGATTGCATTGATCTTTTCTTTTATGGATTTTACGCTTCCGATCCACAGGGAATCCAAAAGAAACAAAGCTGGTTAGGTGATAAAACTGAAGGAAGACCGTTCACAGGAGGGGTAGCCCAGGGAAGCAGAGTCATAGTCCCCACCCAGACACCTCAGCCACCTTCTGAGTCGTGAAGTGTCCACATAGTCAAGCCAGAGGTCGGGGAGAGGGAGGGCCTATCGCTTGGGGTTCGTTCCTTCATCAGTCCAGTGTTTATAAAGGCAGTTTTGCAGGCAATGGACATAAATCAGTGGATAGGCGTATGGTAAAGCTTAAAGTTTCAAGTGCTGCCTGGACATCTCCGAGCCACCCAGGCTCCGCGCCCCCCCCCCCGCCCCCGCACCAAGATTCCTCTGCTCTTGTCGGATATGCCCCTAACCAGCAGGGAATGCCCCCCACCCCACCAGCCAGACCACCCATCCTCCACCTGAGAGTCTTCAGTTCCCTGCCAGCCTGTAAAATTATTCCAACATCACATCCTCTGCAGGAACCAGGGGGCACCCCACCCTCTGTTACTACACAGGTTTCCTCCTCTAGCTGTGAGCACATGTGTGGCTCTCCGCTGTTCAGGGCCAGGTGTCCTGTATCATTGAGGATGAGGGTCTCTCCCTCAGCAATGGGAGGTGATCAGAATATCAGGACGGGTTGTTTTAGAGTTAGTGTTTTAGTAAGAGTGCGGGTGGGAAGATGGGAAGGAAATAATAAATAAGTATGTGTGTGTGCATGATCAGTTGCTTCAGTCGTGTCTGACTTCGTGGACTGTAGCCCGCCAGGCTCCTCTGTCCATGGGATTCTCCAGGCAAGAACAGTGGAGTGGGTTGCCATTTCCTCCTCCAGGGGATCTTCCCGACCCAGGGATTGAACCCGAGTCTCCTGGATTACAGGTGGATTCTTTACTGCTTAGCCACCAGGGAAGTCCAATAAATAATTATGCTAACTTCCAATGATGTTAAATATTGTGGAGGAAACAGAATGATATGCTCAAGAGCAATGAGGACATGTAATTTTGCTGTGGGTAGGCGACCAGGGGAGGCTCTTTGAGAAGATAACATTGGGCCCAACTTGCAGGTTGGGAAGGAGCCAGTCTTGGGGAAGGCTGGGCAGCAGCGAGTTGGGCGAGTTAGGGCTGGACCAGTGTGGCCAGGCCCTCAGAGTCAGGAGGAGGAGCCAGCAGGATCCTGGACAGTTAGTCAGGGACTAAACCCACCTTTCTTTAGAGGCCACGGTGCAGAGGCTGGACTGGATTTTACATGTAATGGGGAATCCCGTGCTGAAGACCTTTAAGCCAGGAAGGCACATAACATGACATGGTTCATATTTATAAAAGATTATTTTGGTTCTAGGGTAGAAGATGGATGATGGAGAAGGGAAGGGGGAAATAGTTGAGTTAGGAGGCTCCTGCAGCAGTTCTTTTTAAAAATTTTTATTGGAGTATAGCTTTTTATAATGTTGTGTTAGTGTCTGCTATACAGCAAAGTGAATCAGTTATACATATACATATATATCCACTCTTTTTAAAGATTCTTTCCCCATACAGACCATTGCAGAGTATTGCGTAGAATTCCCTATGCTATATGCTAAATCACTTCAGTCGTGTCCGACTCTGTGCAACCCCATAGACAGCAGCCTACCAGGCTCCCCCGTCCCTGGGATTTTCCAGGCAAGAGTACTGGAGTGGGGTGCCATTGCCTTCTCTGCTATGCTATATAGTAGGTCTTTATTAGTTATCTATTGTGTATTTATATAGTGTGTGTACATGTCAATCCCAATCTCCCAGTTTGCACCCCCTGCCGTCCCTTGGTATGCACAAGTTTATTTTCTACATCTGTGACTCCATTTCTTTGAACTTTATAAATAAGTCAATAAACTCTATAAACTTTATAAAGAAATTCATTTGTAAGCTTTTATTAGGTTCCACATACAAGTGGGATCATATGGTATTAGTCTTTCTCTGTCTAACGTACTCCATTCAGTGTGAGTCTATCCACCTTGCTGCAAATGGCATTATTTTGTTCTTTTTTATGGCTGAGTAATATTCCATTGTTTGTGTGTACCACGGACCATAGTGGTTTGAATCAGGAGAACATACCCAATTTATATATCTTAGAGGCAGAACCAGTGAGACTCGCTGATGAACTGGACACCAGGGATGAGGAGACACAGAAAAGGATGTCCTTGAGGTTTTCGGCTTGGGCGGCTGGGTGGAGAGTGGTGCCATTTGCTGAAATGAGAAAGACGGGAAGAGCATGCGTTTGGGGTGGGGGTTGAGATGGAAATGGAGAGTTTGGTTTAGGCTTTGCACTATCTGAATAGGTATGCAAGCAGCAATGTCAAGCTGGCAGCTGGGAATCGTATTATGTAGCTCAGGATAAATGCCAGGGCTGAAGATATCAGTTTGGCCGTTACCACCATTTGATAGTATTTAAATTGGTTCAATAATATGGGGAGATGATAAAAAATTCAGAATGATTTATCCTCCTCGAGTGAATGTCATGTTAGATATAAGTTTGACTATATCACTGGAAAAAATGTGTAATAAGACCACTTGGAAACTGTGCAATGCTTGGCAGGTGCAGTATCTGTTCACACCACTATTGTGTTTGGTCCTCCCACAACCCTGTAATCCTGGGACCTTCGGTTCTCTGGCCTGAGTTTTGATCTCAGGCACAAAATCCCCTCCCCATCAGATACTCCCCTTCAGATTCCCTAGAGGGCACCTGCCTGTCAATGTAGCCCAATGCTTTAGAAAGAATTCCTACCAAATATCAGAATATTGGAGAACACAGATAAGGCTTCAGAGACAAAGATGACTTGTGTTCAGTTGAAAAAATTTTCAGTTGAGTTATTTTAGCCTTCATCTAAAAGAACCAGGGTCTCTGGGTTTTTTTTTCTGACTTGCAGGAGAGTTCAGTGAATGCGCAATGTTCATTTTTCTCCAGGAGCTTTTTGGCTGAGGCCAAAGTGGAACTCTCCATGGCTCTGGGTAAACAGTCAATATTTTATCCCTGCGAAGTTCTGGAGGTTATGGTTTAGCAGCAGGATTGGCTGGAGGCCATGCTCTACCTGGCCAGGGACCACATGACAAATGGATCTCTTTTTCAGGAAGCGGAGCATATGTTTTTTAAAAAATTTAGTTGTTGGTGTGGGTGGTGGGGATGAATTCAAAGGCACTTATGTGAATTTCAAAGGCACAGAATGAGATGCTTCTGAGTCAGTCTTCTAGACTGACCCACCTGTTTAATAGTTGAGGCTTCTGAAGCCTAGAGAGGTTCAGTGATTTTTCAGAGGTCACAAGGCTGGTTTGTTGTTGTTATTGTTCAGTTGCTCAGTCATGTCTGATTCTTTGTGACCCCACAGACTGCAGCACGCCAGGCTTCCCTGTCCTTCCCTGTATGCTTTGCTCAGAGTTTGTTCAAACTCATGTCCATCGAGTCAATGATGCCATCCAACCATCTCATCTTCTGTCGCCCCCTTCACCTCTTGCCCTCAATCTTTCCCAGCATCAGGATCTTTTCCAATGAGTTGGCTCTTCATTGCTGCTGCTGCTACTAAGTCGCTTCAGTTGTGTCCGACTCTGTGAAACCCCATAGACGGAAGCCCACCAGGCTCCCCCGTCCTTGGGATTCTCCAGGCAAGAACACTGGAGTGGGTTGCCATTTCCTTCTCCAATGCATGAAAGTGAAAAGTGAAAGGGAAGTCGCTCAGTCGTGTCCAACTCTTAGTGACCCCATGGACTGCAGCCTACCCGGCTCCTTCGTCCATGGGATATTCTAGGCAAGAGTACTGGAGTGGGGTGCCATTGCCTTCTCCGTGGCTCTTCACATCAGGTGACTAAAGTGTTGGAGCTTCAGCTTCAGCATCAGTCCTGGTTAAGACCACTTTTTCCCAACTCACTTTGTCATACTCCTCCCAAGCAGCAAAATCCTCTTTGCTCTTTGAGTATGTGTGTATGCAAGTATAGAAATAGCTTTCCATGAACAAATGAATGTGAAAATTCAAGTCTTTTCCAGGATCCTGGTGCCTTGGTTTGGGCCATCATTCTGATCATGTTGTTTGGACTCTTCTGGCTATGCCCTGAGCCACAAGAAAACCAGGTGGTGGGTCCCTAATTAAGTGACACCCACAATTTCAATCTCATGTTTATCAGATTCTTGTAGGTAGAGCTGTGAGAACTCTTTTGTTGATTCTTTTGTTCACTGAGTTTTCCACACTGAACCTGGCTCTGGTTTTGGTGTTGGGAATACACAGTGGTTTCTGCAATCCATGGGATCGCTGAGGGTCGGACACGACTTCACTTTCACTTTCACTTTTCACTTTCATGCGTTGGAGAAGGAAATGGCAACCCACTCCAGTGTTCTTGCCTGGAGAATCCCAGGGACGGGGGAGCCTGGTGGGCTGCCATCTATGGGGTCGCACAGAGTTGGACACAACTGAAGTGACTTAGCAGTAGCAAGACACCATCCTTGACTGTAAGAAACTCTTCCTGTGGCCAGAGAGCTAGGCATGTAATCAAGCAATTATACTACACACACACACACACACACACACAGGTTTTTGATAGAAGTAGACAGGGAATACACAACAAGGCACTCAGCTCAGACCTGGAGGCTCAAACCAGGAAGGCTTCCTGAAGGAGGTGACGCCTTATCTGAGAGTGCAAAGTAGATCATGACTTAGGGGGGACACATTCAAGAAGGAGACTGGAGGTGGAGCCAGAGCTGTTGGGGGAGGCAGGGTTGGATCATGAGGTCAAGAGAGCTTAGGCTCTGTCCTGGGGGCTCTGGGAAGCTGAGAAGGGATGGACATTACCACAGGAAGGGCCCATGAGCACTCAAACTTACCTGCCTATAGGACAGCCCCCTCTGGTGTCTCTGGGAAGCATTGCAGGGCATTTAGAGGAGAGATGGCAAAGGTAAGCTGCTGATGTGATGATAATGACCCAAACTGGGCATGAAAGTGGGGAGAGAAAAACCAGATAACCAAGGGAAGAGAGGATGGCTGTGCTTCCTAGAGGATGTGCAACTCTTTAAAGCCAAGTGGGCTTGGGAAGTGTATATTAGAATAGTTGTTTCTATGACTAGCTTCTTCTTTTTCTTAAAAATATTTAATTGGCTATGCCAGGTCTTTGCTGTGGCGTGTGAGGTCTCATTCCCTGACCAGGTATTGAACCTGGGCTCTCTGCATTGGGAGCATGGAGTCTTAGCCACTGGACCACCAGGGAAGTCCCAAGTTTAGCTCTTTTTACTGAACCCTGCTTCTCTGGTGGCTCAGACAGTAAAGAATCTACCTGTAATGTGGGAGACCTGGGTTCGAGCCCTAGAGAAGGAATGGCTACCCACTCCAGTATTCTTGCCTGGGAAATCTCATGGACAGAGGAGCTTGGTGGGCTACAGTCCATAGGGCCATAAAGAGTTGGACATGACTGAGCGACTAACACATACACATTGTATGTGAACTCCTGGCCAAACACCTTATGTACAATTTTCTAATTTAATCCTCGTGCCATTCCACAAAGCATATCATTCCTTCTGTAGTGGGCTGAATAGTGTCCCCCTTCTCTCCCCTATTCAAATCTACCTGGAACTTTGGGATATGACCTTATTTGGAAATAAAAATCTTTGTAGATATAATTAGTTAATAATTTAGAGGTGAAATCATCCTGGATTTAGGGTGGACCCTAAATCCAGTGTCCTTCTGAGGAGATAAACAGACAGAGGCAGAGACTGGAGTGATGTGGCCCCCAGCCAAAGATACAAGGAGCCCCAGAAGCTGGAAGCGGCCAGGGAGGATTCTCCCCTAGAGCTTTCAGAGGACCCTCTGGCCTCCAGAAAGAACCGTGCAAGAGTAAACTTCTATTGTTGTAAGCCACCGAGTCTGTGATAACCTGTTATGGCAGCCTCGGGAAACTAATAAAATAATAGGCTAGAATAATGCCCGTTTCAGAGTTAGGAGAAAACCTCACGCATGGAGAGTTTTCTCTAAATCTCCTAAGACATGGCAGGGATGGGTTTTGACTTCATCATGTGACTTGTGGTCTGTGATCTCAACCTCTCTAATCTTCCTGCCTCCCCCAATTAATAGCTAATATTTATTTAACAATGACTCTGAGTCAGGCACCATCTTAAGCCTTTTGCTTCAAAGATTTCATGTATCTTGAGGATTACCTTGCAAGAGATAAGTTCAATAGAAAATATCGATGGGTACTGTCTCAGTTTTGAAGGGCAGTACACCATTTTTAAAGTCCTGTTTCTTTTTTTTTTGTCCCTTGCATCTCATTTTCCGAATGGAGACTTTCCACCTTGAGTGAGCTAAGTGGTATGAGAGGAAGTGTCAAGCATGTCAACCAGTGGCTCATGAAATATTTCATCTTGTACTACATTAATAGAGAAAACCAAGGCGATTCTCAGCCCATTCCAGTAAATTGGTTTTAGCACTAATGAATTGTTCTGTTTGAGCAGAGCATTATTGGGAAAATGCTGACGTTAATAGTGACATCGAGGCATTTGAAACTCCATCAAAAATTATAATCTCAAAATAAAAGGCTGGGAGAATTTCCGTGTTCTATTAATTAACATAGTTGTCCGATCGATATTTTTAATTGGCAGCAGATTAAAGTATGGATTTGCACCATGTAAATCTGCAGATTGGCTGTCTTGCTACCTGTTGCTTCTGATGACCTCATTCCAACATTTATATTCAAATCTGATGGCTTGGAGCTTCAGTAGTCAGTAGATCATAAATTTCACCCAGTTCCTCTGGCTGAATTTCAAGCATGTAGACCATGTGCTAACAGTGAGAATGATCGGAAAGACAGTTGTAGACAAACGGAGCATGAAGAAAATCATTCTTATTGGAGGACGTGGCAGAAACAATTTTCCTCTGTGCTAGGCAGATGTCAGCTCTGCAGAAGTGGCTAGAAATAAAGATCGCTCCACTGATGGGCTGTAACAAGAGGAGAAGGAGGCCACCAGGCGCCCCTCCAACCCAGATGCCCATGGAGCTGGTAGCCTGGCTTCACAAAATGGCCAGAGGGGGTTTTACAAAGCAAGAAGGTAGGACTGAGCAGAGGGAGGAATCAGGAAGTGAACGACAGCCAGTGTTCGAGGAGCATCCCTGTGTGCCAGGCGCCGTGCTCATCTCCTTTCATCTCACAGCAGCTCTGTGATGCAGGCATCCAGTGGAACCACGTGAAAATGTCACTGTTGTAAGTCAGGAAGCGCTGAATATTGGCGATTTTTGTTTAGCCCAACCTCTGGTATGTTTAGCCTTAGTTTGTAGCTGAGGAAAGGAAGGTTGAAGGCACTTGGCTAGAATCCCATGCCAGAAAGTTCCCAGCAATTCAGGGCTACCTCTGGGAAAGCACCCTACCTCCTCCCCTCTCCGGCTCCTCTTTCCTCTCTTTCCCCCTCCTCTCCTTTTTATTGGCAGAGGTTGATGGTGGTGGATGATCAGATGTACACTTTGAAGGCCCTTCTGGGTTACGCTGGTAGCACTGTGGGGGTGTATGTGGGGAACCGCAATGGATTCCAGAAAGCTCTTTGTGCATGCACGCTCAGTCATGTCTGACTCTTGGCAATTCACAAAGTTTTCCTGGCAAGAATACTGGAGTGAATTGCCATTTCCTTCTGTAGGGGAATCTTCCTGGCCCAAGGATCGAACCCACATAACTTGTGTCTCCCGTATGAACAGACACGTTCTTTACCAATTGAGCCACCAGGGAAGCCTGAAAACTCTTTAAGAAGTTTTTATGGTAGTCCAAGCAGAATAACTTGGTGGCTTAGACTAGAGTGACATCAGGGGAGGTGTCAGGAAGAGGACTCACTTGGGAAATATTTAGAAGTGAGAATTGACAGGACACAGTGTTTGATGGAAGGACTTCATCCCTGACTTCTCCTTCCCCCTCTCCTCTGTCCCTATGTGATGCATGCTCATAAAATTTGCCATTTTATTTTTGCTATACGTGCCTCCAATAGCTGCGAGTTCTCTAAGGGTGGGACTCATGTCTCTCCTTTAAGGGTACCCCTAGGACCATCATCTATGGACTATGCCAAAGCCTTTGACTGTGTGGATCACAAGAAACTGTAGAAATTCTGAAAGAGATGGGCATACCAGACCACTTGACCTGCCTCTTGAGAAATCTGTATGCAGGTCAGGAAGCAACAGTTAGAACTGCACATGGAACAAACTGGTTCCAAATAGGAAAAGGAGTACGTCAAGGCTGTATATTGTCACCCTGCTTATTTAACTTCTGTGCAGAGTACATCATGAGAAACGCTGGACTGGAAGAAGCACAAGCTGGAATCAAGATTGCTGGGAGAAATATCAATAACCTCAGATATGCAGATGACACCACCCTTATGGCAGAAAGATAAGAAGAACTAAAAAGCCTCTTGATGAAGGTGAAAGAGGAGAGCGAAAAAGTTGGCTTAAAGCTCAACATTCGGAAAACGAAGATCATGGCATCTGGTCCCATCACTTCATGGGAAATAGATGGGGAAACAGTGGAAACAGTGTCAGACTTTATTTTTTTGGGCTCCAAAATCACTGCAGATGGTGACTGCAGCCATGAAATTAAAAGACGCTTACTCCTTGGAAGAAAAGTTATGAGCAACCTAGATAGCATATTGAAAAGCAGAGACATTACCTTGCCAACTAAGGTCCATCTAGTCAAGGCTATGGTTTTTCCTGTGGTCATGCATGGATGTGAGAGTTGGACTGTGAAGAAGGCTGAGCACTGAAGAATTGATGCTTTTGAACTGTGGTGTTGGAGAAGACTCTGAGAGTCCCTTGGACTGCAAGGAGATCCAACCAGTCCATTTGAAGGAGATCAGCCCTGGGATTTCTTTGGAAGGAATGATGTTGAAGCTGAAACTCCAATACTTTGCCCACCTCATGCGAAGAGTTGACTCATTGGAAAAGACTCTGATGCTGGGAGGGATTGGGGGCAGGAGGAGAAGGGGACGACAGAGGATGAGATGGCTGGATGGCATCACTGACTCGATGAACGTGAGTCTTAGTGAACTCTGGGAGTTGGTGATGGACAGGGAGGCTTGGCGTGCTGTGATTCATGGGGTTGCAAAGAGTTGGACATGACTGAACAACTGAACTGAAGGACCATCATAGGGGCTTCCCAGGTGGCACTAGTGATAACGAACTTGGCTGCCAGTGCAAGAGACTTAAGAGACAAGTGTTTGATCCCTGGGCCTGGAATATCCTTGAAGGAGGGCATGGCAACCCACTGCAGTATTCTTGCCTGGAGAATCCCATGGACAAAGGAACCTGGCAGGCTACAGTCCATGGGGTCACAAAGAGTCAGACATGACTGAAGTGACTTAGCACGCAGTCATTATAGGACCATCACAGTGTCTACTACTTAGGAGGCGGTCAAAATTCGTTGGATAGATGAAAGATTTCAGAACAAGCATTCAGTTACAAATGTCTTGAATCCTTCCTTCATCAGTGAATATCTGTTTCCTCAAATTTTGAATTTCCTGATATGGAGACAGTCAAAAGAGGAGAAAAATATTCATGACCCGCCCTGCACTCATCCTTCAATTTCTGCAGTATCGTCTCAGTAACCCTGGTGGGTCTCTTGAACTCCCCAACTGATTATTCAACACTCATGTTTACAGGGTGCTATGTCTTTATCCATTTAACTCAGCTAGTTTGGATCATTTCCATGAAATGTTTCTGGACTATTTAATGAGGAACACTCTGACCATTACTATATGCTAAATTGCTTTTAAACGAGGAAAGTTCTGTCATCTGCAGAATAAAATATCTTTCCTACAGTTTTTTTTTTTTTTTGAATGAAAATGTGAGGAGTAAAAACATTTAGTGAATCTTTATTGCCCAAACAAGTGAAAGACCCATTGACAATCACATTGATTTTTGCTGATGGATGTAAAGGGTTTTGAACATGAATTTTTACCCTGGGCAAGACCCACTTGGTCTAGGCTTGTACTGTGCCTTTATAAGACATTAATGGTGAATGAAGGAAAACAAATTTTGCCACAAATGTAACAATTCCAACCGATGATTTACATCAAGGGGACGATAGAAGTTGAGTACCTGACACTCAAGTGGAGACATTTGTCAGGTAAAAGGGACGATGATCTGGTTTCTGGCTTCTGTTGGCAAAGCATCAGAGAGTGCAGTGACTTTGAAACACTCAGAAAATCCAAACAGGAATGTGAACAGAAGGATGGAGGGTGTTAGCAGTTATAGAAAAATCCAGGAGTTCTCAAGGCTCAGAAGCAAAAACTAGACGTGTTACTTCCTTTTTTTGTCCTCATCTGTCTCTAAGAATTTTGGAAGGTTCCACCTCATTAGCCTGTTGAGCATCCCTGGTCGTCTCCCCAAATAGTCCTCTGGGTGAGCTGACACTTCATCTCCTGAAACGTCTTTGGGGTCCCTTCTCTCCCTTCCTGCAGCCTTGCTGACCTCTTGCTGGGCTCAGTCCAGTGGGAAAGTCACGTCCCAGGCAGCTCTGTGGTCTTGGGCAGCATACAGCCCTGGGCACACACCCTGGCTCCACCAGGGAGTAGCTGTATCATCTGTAATGTAGGTTAATAATGACTCCCACATAGATGTCTAATGGGGGGATCACTGGGATAAGTGGGGTGAGCCTTTGGGACATTTCCTGGTACATCTGCGCAGTCAGTCAAGGCGAAATCCCAAAGAAAACATACTGTCATTAGCGACAAAGAAGATGATGCTGCAAGTACAGCAGATACCTCTTGGCTGATCTCTGACCTGATGAACACAATTTTGGTCAAACTCCAGGAGATAGTGAAGGACAGGAAAGCCTGGCATGCTGCAGTCCATGGGGTGCAAAGAGTCAGACATGACTTAGCAATCGAACAGCAAAAATAGCAGTTTTATCCTGCCATCCTCCTGCAGAGAACAGTGTGTGCATTTGCAAGAACTCAGTAGACCAGGGTTAGGCTTGGGCCCAAATCCTGGCTGGGGCACAGCTGTATGGCCTTAAGTCTGTGACTTGCCCTCTCTGGGCCCCTTTCTCTCTCCAGGTTGTGCAGCCTGCCATCGGTTTCTCTCAGAATGTATCTATCCCCCCGCCCCTGACCCCTTTTCTCTGCAGCCAGTGGCCATCTGGCCTTGCTCACTGTTGAGTCTCTTGTGTCCAGTGCATGGACGTGCAGGGCCGAGGTGGCGGCCACCACCCTTTGCTGCATCAACTTTTCCGTTCATCGGCCGTCCACTCAGACTATGGCCTCTTCCCACCCATTCTGCACAGAGTGACTCTGCTTGGTTGTCTGCCTTCCAATGGACTTGTTCCCTTTGGGTCAGGTCTCAGCCTTTGTGCAGCGAGTTGAGGCTGGTGGTGAGGTCTTATGAGGTCTTCCCGTGGCAGCCATGGGAAGTGATGTGTGACGGAGTTCAGTTCCTAAACTGTGGACTGCAACTGCCCTTTGACCTTAGGTTCCTAAGTTAGGAGGTGTTCAGCTTGTCAGGAGGAACAGCCTAGTCTTCTGAGATCCTGAGAAGGACACCTCCATTTCTTCAGCTCTGCGGGATATTATATTAGACACAGACACTGTGTCTCCACTACCACTGGACCCAATTTAAGGTCTCAGGGCCACCTCCTATTAAGTTATTCCCCAACCCCACACTCTTAACTGAGTCTAAGAAGGGAAATGCTATGTTGTGTTCCAGAGGCAAAAAACCCGAGTTAGACGTTTTGGGGACATTTTACCACAAAATGGGGCTATTCACTGAAACATAATGAACAGCTGGGAAAGAAACATCTCTCTTATGTGGGCTGTTAAGTGTAGAATTTCCTTAAATCACCTCACAAAGAACGCTTCTCACTTTCCAGGGCATGCCATGGCATACCTGTGTTTGCTGCGCCTCTGGCCCAGCAGGAGGCTTGATTAAAGTCCCTGGGCAGTGGCTCCTCATGACTGGTGAAAGTCTAGATGCCCTGACCCCCCTCTTGCATTGCCCACCCAGCATGGGTCAAAGGGATGCAAGGTGCATCCACCCCTAGGTGGCTGACTTGCTAAAAATAAACTCTATGAGCTCATACTTTGTAAGTCCAGCAAGTACATTTTTTGATGTTTCATTTTAATTTTTTGTTTATTTTAAATTAAATTTTAATGGAGTACGGTTGCTTTACAGTGCTGTGTTAGTCTCTCCAGCACAGAGAAGCGAATCAGCTGTATGTATACATGCATCCCTTCCTTTTTGGATTTCCTTCCTATTTAGGTCACCACAGAGCACTGAGCTATGCAGTAGGTTCTCATTGTTACCTATTTTACACATGGCATCAATCATATGGGCTTCCCAGGTGACACTAGTAGTAAAGAACCCACCTGCCAAAGCAGGAGACGCAGGAGATGCTGGTTCGGTCCCTGAGTTGGGAAGATACCTTGGAGGAGGGCACAGCAACCCTCTCCAGTGTTCTTGCCTGGAGAACCCCATGGACAGAGGAGCCTGGAGGGCTACAGTCCGCAGGGTCTCAAAGAGTTGGATGCCTGCAGGCACGCATCAGTAGTATATATATGTCAGTCCCACTCTCCCAGTTCCTCCACCACACCCTTCTCCCATTGGCATCTACATGTTTGGTCCCTGTGTCTGTGTCTTTATTTCTGGTTTGCAAGTAAGATCATCTGTACCATTTTTCTAGATTCCATATATGTGTTAATATACACTGTTTGTTTTTTTCCTTCTGACTTGTTTCACTCTGTGTGACAGTCTCTAGGTCCATCCACGTCTCTGCAAATGATCCAATTCCATCCTTTTTATGGCTCAGCAATATTCCATTGTATACATGTACCATAGCTTCTTTATCCGTTCCTCTGTTGATGGACATTTAGGTTCAGCAAATATTGTTTGAGCTCCATTGATGTGCCTGGCATGGCTCTAGGCACCTGGGCTAAATCAAGAGCTAAAAGCTAAATCAAGTGCTGCCCTCTCAGACATTCATTCTTGAAGCTGGCAGGGTCTGCCTGCTGTTTGCTCCTCCAATTTCAGCTTGGAACTTGCATCCAGGCCATCTTCCTTCCCACCACAGGGCCTTTGCATGTGACTTTCCTCTGCCTGAAATGCTCCCTCGAGCCTCTTTACCTGACTGTCTCTGACTCACCCCAGCTTCCTCAGAGAAGTCTCCAGCACTGCTGCCCCTCACCTGGGCAGGCAGTCCACCCCCAGGTTGCTCGGTTATCTTGCACACTCACAATCATTTTGCCTTCCTTCCCTTTCCCACAGTGGCACACATCTCACTTTCTCCTTACACATTTACTTGCATCATTATTTGTCTACCTTTCTCTCACACTAGACCCTAAACTCTGTGAGGCTTAGAGAGGTTAAATAACTTGCCCAGGATCCACAGGGACAGAGTGGAGAGAGTCAGGATTTGGGCAGGTCTGCTCTGTGCTCCCTACACAGTCTAACATTGAGCTGGAAATATGTGGAAGCACGTGGGCCACCCGAAGGCTTTTTACATCTTCCTTCCTAATTTATCTATACCTTTGCATAGTTCTGTACTTGCAGTCTGTGTGAAGATAATTACAGCTACCCTTTGCTGGGTTTCCCAGGTGGCTCAGTGATAAAGAATCCACCTGCCAGTGTAGGAGATGTGGGTTCGATCCCTGGGTTGGGAAGTTTCCCCTGGAGAAAGAAATGGCAACCCACTCCAGTATTCACGCCAGGGAAACCTCATCCCATGGACAGAGGAACCTGGTGGCTACAGTCTGTGAGGCCACAAAAGAGTTGGACATGACTGAGCAGCTAAACAGCAGCAGCCCTTTGCTGAGGTCGCCTGGCCCACGAGGCACCGGGATAAATATGTGCCCTCCAGGCGTTAGCTCTGAGTATCTAAGGAGGCAGAAGCGCTATAATGAACCTCGTTGCACAGATGAGAGAGCTGAGGCTTGGGTAGGAGGCAGGGTTTGAACTTGGCTCTGCTGGATCCCCAGCCACCACAGCTTCTGCTGTCTCCCTCCTGGCACTCTCACCCAGAAAGGAAATGCAAGCGGAATAATGGGGGGCCAGCCTACTGCCCTGGGTCCTGATTACATCCACAGACCCTGAGATTTGCGAAGGGGAGCTACCCTGGTGGATCAGATGGTAAAGAATCTGCCTGCAATGAAGGACACCTGGGTTCGATCCCTGGGTCAGGAAGGTCCCCTGGAGAAGGGAACGGTTACCCACTCCAGTGCTCTTGCCTGGAGAATTCCATGGACAGAGGAGCCTGGTGGGCTACATCCATGGGGTTGCAGAGTTGTAAATGACTGAATGACTAACCCTCATTTTTTTCTGGTGAGATGGCTGAAACAGGTTTATTGCTTGTTGATTCCTTCTGCCTCGGCATGTAGACAGCTGAGAGAATCTGAGCCAGTTTGGAGCTCCCCTTCTGATGGTTCTTTCATGCTCAGACCCTGCTGTGGTTGAAATCGGGGGACTGTGGGAGAGGCCTCTTCGGCGTCAGATCTTTCTTTGCTCTCCAGGGTGCAGTGTTTTGCTTGGCTGTACACAAATAGTTCTACGGGGGAATCTTGGTGCCAGGGAGAAGAGAAAGGACTGTTGTCTGAGGTCAGAGTCAGGAGGAAGCTTGCTGCAATACTTACTCCAGGGTGACATTTGTGGAAGGGGTGCTCTGGGACTCCTTGCAACTTCCAGGTGGGCTCCTCTGAGGCCCCAGTGATTCAGAGCTGAACCATGTGCACCAGAGATGCACAGCATGCTTTGTGGGAGTGTGGACAGGCTGTGAGGCAGGAGTGTGACACGTGGTAGCTCCATGACCTGCGTGAGCTCCTTAGCTTCCTAGAGCTTTAGTGTTCCCATCTGGAAAATGGGACTCATCATTGTCTATGGGCCATAGTCCATGCCTTTCATTGTTGTGATGGTTAAATGAGGTCACACGTAAATTACTCAGCCAGCATCTGGTGTACAGTGGGCGCTCACTGAATGACAGATATATACTGAAAATATCTGTTTGACAGAGACCCCAGATACAGCCTTCCATTTATTCCTTTTGAGTGATAGGATTCTGTCTGGAGTAGGCTCCTTGAGAAAACCAAAGCATCTCCTCCTCTGGTCTGGTTGTTCCCAGTTGTTAATTTCCAAGACCCATTTAATTTTTTACCCCTTCACTCTCAAGAACAAAGATACCCTGCTGAAAGATCAGGAAATGAGAGATAGGAAGGGAACCTCTCAGAGAGCGATGATTTGTAATGACCCATCAACAGGGATAAACTCCACTGCGGCAAAAAATAATGAAACATCGATTCTCAGAACCTATTAAAAGTCAGATTTATATGAGAGTTTAGAAAAGCAATTAGTCTGGATTGAAACTAATTAGTGATTCCCCTCCCCTTCTTGGGACAGTTCAGATACGGAGAGGTTATTAAGTACCTACTCTGTGCTGGACTTAAGAGGACTCAAAGATGGTAAAAAAATTCTAATCTAGAGAGATTAGATGCAAACAGAAATGACTATTATTTAAGAAAGAAATCAATTCCATGATAGATGTAGGGGCTCAGTGTCAGGAGGAATCAAAGACATGCATCTTCTCTGTCTGCTCTGACTCCATGTAGGATCCTTCCTGGGCTTCCCTGGTGGCTCAGATGGTGAAGAATCTGCCTGCAGTGGAGGAGACCTGGGTTTGATCCCTAGGTTGGGAAGGTCCCCTGGAGAAGGGAATGGCAACCCACTCCAGTAATCTTGCCTGGAAAATTCCATGGACAGAGGAGCCTGGTGGGCTACAGTCCTAACTCCTTTCTTCAGCTTTTCTTTCTGCAGCAGACTACCTTAGAGTTGTCACTGGGCCTTTAAAATACCACTTTCGACGATTTCTGGGTGGGTTTAATGGAGGCCAGTTACCTCCATCTGTGCTGATGCCCAGCTTCCCTATCTCCTGGCTCCAACTGTCCGGCTGACATCTCTGCTGGAAGGTCAAACTCACCGTCTCTCCCACCCCCAGACCCATTGCCCATTCTGAGTCCCTCTCTATGTTAAAAATATCACCACATGGGTCCAGACTCCTAAGTGTCCATTCTGTGGCCTCTCTGGATTCCTCCATTTCTCTGCCTCCCACGTCTAATTTGGTCACCGAGTGCTCCAGAGTTTGCTTCCTAAACGACCCTTGAGACTGTTTTATCCTCCTCATCCCACTGCCTCTGACCAGGACTTTTAGCCATAATACTCCTCTAACTGTTCTCTGTCTCATCTCAGGCCTCCCAGATGGCGCTAGTGGGAAAGAACCTGCCTGCCGACACAGGAGATGCAAAAAGACCTGGGTTCGATCCCTGGGTCAGGAAGATCTCCTGGAGCAGGAAATGGCAACCCTCTCCAGTATTCTTGCCTGGAGAATTCCCTGGGCAGAGGAGCCTTGTGGGCTGTAGTCCATGGGGTCACAGAGGGTCAGACACGTCTACAGGAGCACGCATACACACTCCTGAGTCTCATTCTCTCCTCCCCCAGGCCCCACTGCTGTCAGGATGACCTTTCTGCAATGTAAGCCATATACTTTTACTTTTCTTTTTAAATTAATTTTTTATTGGCATATAGTTGCTTTACGGTATTGTGACAGCCCCTGCTATACAGCAGCTGGAATCAGCCATATGCATACACACATCCACTCTTTTTCATGTTGCCAGAGTACCAAGCGGAGCTCCCTGCGCTGCACAACAGCCCCTCGTTAGCCGTCCGTTTTATACACATATGCTTTACTCTTCTTTACCTGAAATTCTCCTGCATCTCTCCAAGGTCCTTAGGGTAGTTCACTGCTCATGCGTGAGCACTTCAAACAAGACCTTCTGCAATTTGGATTCTGTTTACTTTGTCTCTTAAAACTTTCTAGCAACTTCCTCCTCTAATTTTGTCCATCCATCATCCACCCATGCAGTGTTTATCAAGCTCCTACTATGTGACAAGCAATAGTGGAAGTGCTGAGTTTACAGTGGTGAACAAGATGGACATGGCCCTTGACCTCTTCAAGTTCCCAGTCAATAAACAAACGGGTAATTAGTAAATTAAGTGTGAAAGGTTCGGTGAAGCAAAAATAGGGCAGTACAAGAGAGAATAATGGGAGAAGGGAGGTGAACCAAGGGTCTTCCAAGATTCAGCTAAACATTCAGACTCATAAGAATTCCATGCTTCATGCTTAGCATCACAAGCTCTAGGAAGATAAAGGATGGGAAACCCAGCTGGTTGCTAGGGCAACACCAGGTGTTCCTCCTCAGTGGTCCATGCAGCATCACTCCAGTGCAAGGAGATGACTCCACCTTGGGCAGGGGTGACTCTGTCCTGGCTTAGAAGATGCCTGTGTCACAGGAGCCAGTATCTCTTGTCACAGGACCACAGGCAGAGCCCTCAGAAACGCTGCGAGGAGCATCTTATTACAGAGCCGTGACGTCCAAGGCGTGGCGTCCCATCAGGTGCCTGTAGTCCGTTTATAGCTCTCCCCAGGCCAGATGCAGCATACCAGTGAGAGGTCATCTATACCCTGGGTAATGTTGCTTGGTAATAGAATTGACATCTCAGCTAATTAGGTTACCAGGGAGACAGTGTAAGGAAGTTAACTGAAGGTTAAGTTCTCATACTGAAGGAGGAAGGGGCTTGTTATCCCATCTCTCACTGGGGAGTTTCTTTAGATAGAGTGGTCAGGGATCGAACTGTTTTAGTTTAGTTCCCAAGTAGGAAAAAGGTGGGGAGGAGCATCGTGTTCAAAGAGAACGGGTAGTGTTTGGTGTTTTCCAGGAGGGTAAGTGAAAGGGAGAATCATAGGCAGTGGGCTGAAGAGGTGGGCTTGGGTGATACCATGCTGTGTGAGGAGCTTGGGTTTTATGGGAAGTTTGAATTTTATTCCTTGTCCTTGCTGACTTAGGGTGAAATGCAGTGTTCTCACGGAGTGAATGCACACTCCCAGTGTTTCAGCTATGGAGTTGCCTGGCCGAATCCTTCATGCCTTCCTCTGTATCAAGGGGTGTTCTATTTTTTATTTTAGAGGAAGGAAGGATTTATTATTACTTGCAGCAAGCCAGGAGAACACTGGGATTTTTCCTAAAGCGGTGTCTCCAAGGGGTGTTCTAATATTGCATTGCTGTATAACAATCAACCTTCAACTTGGAAACATATAACAATAATTATTTTATTAGACCTCTGACCTCTGGGTTAGACATTTGGACCAGTGTGGTGGTTAATTTTGTGTGTCATCTTGACTTGGGCCACGGTGCTCAGATAGGTGGTCAAATATTCTTCTGAGCTTTCCTGAGATAGAGTATTTTTGGACGATATTTACCTTTAAATTGGTGAACTTTGAGTAAATCAGACTGCTAGCCATGATGTAGGTGGCCTTATCCAATCAGTTGACGGTCTCAATAGAACCCAAACCCTACACTGAGAAAGAGGGAATTCTACAGCAGAAAGCTTTTGGACTTGAACTGCACACAACCAATAGGATAAGACATTTATTAAAAGGAATTGGCTCACATATTATGGAGCTTGGAAAGTCTAAAGTCTTTAAGGTTGGCCAGTGGGCTAGAGACTCAAGGGAGACAGATCCTTTATCTCAGTAGGGTGTTGAAGGACTTGGGGCCATGTTTACAAAGCCCAGACAGTATGTTATCTGGCTATAAATTATTTGCTTTTATCTCACCTGCAAAATACACTTGAGTCTCCCAAGACCCCTTAACACTATTTCCCATTACACCGTCAAGCTTGGCTTAACACCAAGGATCTTGTAAAATTTATTTAAGGTCTAGATATGGATGAAGATCCTTGAGTTGGGTTCCTTGGATATAGTTCCTCTAGATCTGAAGACCTGTAAACTGAAGAGACAAATGATCTACTCCCCCACTGTACCCAATAATAAATGATGAGACAGCTGTAGGATAACTATAATGAAAGTTCTCATTCAAAAAAGGGAAAACATAGCAGTCGCCCTAGTAATTCTGAAATTCATCTTGGCATAAAAGGACCATTTCTTGGCTAAGTTTCAAAACGGGTCTCTGGGAATGATTTTTGTGGCTTTTGGCTCCATCCTCTGAGATCTTGATTCTGACCTTGGAGTCACCTATTTTTTCCCACATAAGAAATAGGCTATACTTGCAGCTGAGTAGATTTTTCAGCTTTCTTTCTACCCATAGAAGTTTGGGTGTCTGAAAAGTGAAGGTGAAAGTGAAGTCGCTCAGTTGTGTCCGACTCTTTGCAACCCCCTGGACTGTAGCTGGCCAGGCTCCTCCAACATGGGATTTTCTAGGCATGAATACTGGAGTGGGTTGCTGTTTCCTTCTCCAGGGGATCTTTCTGATGCAGGGATCAAACCTAGGTGTCCCACACTGCAGGCAGACTCTTTACTGTCTTAGCCACCAGGGAAGCCCTTGGGGATTTGAAGGACTCGTTTTATTAGTACTATCTCAGTTCTTTTTAGTCCAAGCTGGTATAAGTACTTTAAAAACTCTGTGGATTTCTTATGTGTCAATTCATTATCTATGTCATTTGACCAATGGCACTCCCATTTCTTTGAGATAAGTCCTCTGTCCTTGGGCCCCCTGGGGGGCCTCTGTGGAATAGCACACTTAATATCCTCAGAAAACCAGTTGTCTTCTAGTGTCTCCTTAAGATCCTCAGATGGGGTTTTGTTCAACTGAAATGGTCTAGGAGGCACCACCTTAAATATTTCTGAGACTTAAAAAATTGAAGTATATTTAATTTATAGTATTATGTTAGTTTCAGGTGTATAGCACAGTGATTAAGTATTTTTTAGGTTATACTTCGTTGCAGATTATTATAAGATAATGGCTATAATTCTTCTTGCCAGACAGCAGATCCTGTTGCTTATCTATAGTAGTTTGTATCTGTTAATCCCAAACTCCTAATTTGTTGTACTCTCCTTCTTTTTTCTCTTTGACTTTTCTGAGATTTTAACAAAAGGATTTCAGTCACCACTGGCTTCATTTTTACTCTGAAACAAACGTAATGTTCTGATAACAATCTGGAGTTCACCCGTGTCCTTTCTCACTTTGAGTGCCCTTTTGTTGGCTGGAAAGATTGTCCTGGATTTTTTATATTTGCTGCCAACTTCCCCCCAAATGATATCATTTATTCTTTAATTGAGCTATGTCCTTGCCCAGTTTAATACAGGCATCTAGAAGAAGCCCAGTGACACCTTCAATACTGTAGAAATTTTCTTAGATGCTTCCTAGGGATGAGGGTTTAGGGCGCTTGGCCAGAGAGCCCTGGTCTTGAGAAATAAGTCCTTAGAATAAAGGCTATTGGTCTTGGAAAGTAATTAGCCCTTGACTTTGTCACTCAAATTAGGGAGGACAATTCATAGCATTAACCCAAAGCTTCTAGTGTTTTCATTAGGTATTATTTGGATGAAATAAGTTTTATGTGTATAATGTTATGAATACCAAAGCAATAAGTATGCACTATGGGAAAAATGGAGAATATAGCAAAATATAAAAGAAATTGAAAATGAACAGAAAACAAATATTAATTTTGTGGCACATGTCACTAAAAAAACTGCAACCATATGCTTAAAACAAGCAGATTATTCTATGTACTCTGACACTTATAGAGATGTAATGCATAAACCCATTTCTTCATGTCATTGAACATAACATTGGAGCATGATTTCCAAAGGTTGCATAATGTTGAATTGTGTGACTGTGACATACTTCACTTAGCCTGTCCCCTGTCGCTGGACGTTTAGGTTATTCCAACATTGTGGTGGGTTGTCTGGTTCATGTAGGGTGAGACCGAGTGAAGCTCGCTTTGGCTGTCGTCACCTTTGGCACCTTTCGCGGGTTACGTTTATTTGGGGAACAGATTTGCAAGGTTGTGGAAGAAGTAGACCTACTCTGTTTTGTCCTCTGAGAGCATATGCTCCCTTCTGTCTCTCAACCAGAGCTCAGCCCAGCGTCCAGCACAGAGAATATCTCATTAGCTGTGAGAGTACGTGAGAGCCTCGGCTGCTGCTTGCTGACCAAGCTCACTTACAAGATGACAACTCCCACCCACGTACAGGAACTAGCTCGAAAGCCCTTCTGTATTTAATTCCTGAGGGGTGGAAAATTGTCTTCTAGGTGGAAAAACACTTTAAAAACAGAATAGGCAAGCACTTGTGTAAATCATTAATAAATCTGTTTACTGTTTTTATTTGCATTAGATATCAAATTAAATATTGCATTGAGTTAAATATTAATATTGCATTAAATATATATTGCATTTTAAAAATTGAATACTAGATGCTCTTCCTCAAAGTTGGATTATAAAGGCTTTAGCACAACATCCCAGCATGTGCTAACTGTGTATGGTTGCTTTCTGTGTCACTATTGATTTATTAGAGTCCATAGGAACAAGGGGTAAGGCAAGAGTCCACAGGGGCTCGCAGATGGGTGGTGTGGCTAGGAGGGCAGTGCTACACAGGGGTAGTTGATGTCTGATGGCAGGAGGAGAGAGGAGAGGAGAGGGGGAGGGGGGATATATAATTTACTTTGCACCTATTATTTACCAAGGGCTTCCCTCGTAGCTCAGTGGTAAAGAATCCACCTGCCAATGCAGGAGATGCAGGTTTGATCCCTGGGTTGGGAAGATTCCCTGGAGAAGGAAATGGTAGCTCACTCAAGTATTCTTGCCTGGGAAATCCTATGCACAGAGAAGCCTGGTGGGCTACAGTCCATGGGTTTGCAAAAGAGTTGGACATGACTTAGAGACTAAACATTATTTGCCATGTATTGTCCTAAGGGATTTGCATGGATTATCTCATTTCATTTCCTCAGAGACCAATGAAACAGGTATGTTTATTATTCTACCTCACGCAGGTGAGTCTCAGAGAGGTTGGGAGATGTGCACAGGGACTTGTATAGCGATCATGGGCAGAGTGATCACTTTCTTAACTATGATCCTTTGCTGTTTCTTGAAGGAGGCACTTACAGGTTGATGTTAATAAAAAATGGACTCATGGATTTTAAGGAATTTTACATTTTGGTTGCCTTTCTCCTAATAACAAGGGAACATGCTGGAACATAGACCCACTTGTCCCTCCAACTTCACCTAATAGCACCTTTTAGGTGCTCTGTGTCTCCAACTTAGATGCAAGCCCCAGAGTTCAGGAAGTGCCCCTGGCTCCTGTGGATTGCCAGTTCACCAAGCACAGTGCCAGGATGCAGCAGGCCCCAGGAAATAGTGGTGCAGTGAAGGAATGAATGAGTGAATGAATGAATATGTGAGTGAACGAGGGAAGGAATGACAGATGAATGCGGCAGCCAGGTGATAGAACAGAGGATGATTCCTCCAAGCTGGGGCTCACTTGCTTGTAGGGCTGCACACTGAGGGATTTAGAAGTGGAGTGGAACTGTGTCCACGCTATGGCAGACGCAGAACCCTCCCTTTGAGAAGGGACTGAACCTAGCTCTGAGCAGTATGGACAGATGACAGCCTCCAGCGTCAGCACCCCAGGCCCGCCTCAGCCCCTGAGCTGCCTTGCTCTGCCTGGCCCCAGCTGTTGACTGCATGGCTGTGGTCCTCGGGCCTGGCTGTTTCTGCCTGATGCAGGACTCCTCTAAGGGGCGCTTGAGTCTGGAGTCCCCGGTGGGCAGCCGGAAACAGTCAGGTCTGCAGCCCCGCCTGGCAGCTCCCTTTGTCCAGTTCCGCCTCCTCCCTTCTCCTCTCACAGCTGTGTCAGTGTCCTGTGGCTGCAGTGAAACATGATGATGAGCTGGGCACCTTAAAGCAGCAGAATTTTCTCCTCTCGTGCTTCTGGAGGCTGGAAGTCCAAAGTCAAGGGAGTGGTTCTCCTTTGAAGGCTCCGAGAGGGACCCCACCTGTCTCTTCCAGCTTCTGTGGCTCCAGGCCTTCCTTGGCTTGTGGCTGCGTCACTCCAGTCTCTGCCTCTGTCTTCACATCACCCTCTTCTTGGAGTCTGTTCTGTCTCAAACCTTCCTCTTCTCTCTTAAGAACACTGTCTTTGGATTTATGTGTTAGTCACTCCGTCATGTCCAACTCTTTGCAGCCCCGTGGAGTGTAGCCCACCAGGCTCCTCTGTCCATGGGATTCTCCAGGCAAGAATATTGGAATGGGTTGCCATTTTCTTCTCCACAGGATCTTTCCAACTCAGGGACTGAACCCAGGTCTCCTGCATTGCAGGTGAATTCTTTACCGTTTGAGCCACTAGGGAAGCCTGACTTTGGATGTAGAGCCCCCTAGTCCAGTGTGACCTCATCTTACCTTGATTACATCTGCAAAGACCGTTTTCCAAATAAGTCGCATGCACAGGTTCTGGGGGATTGGACTTGAACATATTTTTTGGGGGGAGGACACTATTGAGCCCCCACTCAGGTGTTACTCCCCAGTAAGCCTTTTGCACACCTGATGCCCCCTTGGCATCTGCTTTCCAGGAGACTTAGTTGACAGGCTTTCTTCCCTCATCTAGAATGTTCTGTTCCTTGCCTGTTATGATATTCTACTTCTGCTTAAATAATTTTTTTTGCTTTCCTGAGTCACTTGGAAGTTACCTGAGGGCAAGCGTGTGTCCTTCTGCACAAGGCCAAGCATGACCTTTCATGTATGTGAAAGAATCTGGGAACAAGAGAGGACCTGGAATTAGAAGTAGATGAAGCAAGTTTGAATACCAGCTCACCAACCACGGGGACTCTGAGACCTTTTACTTCTCTGTTTTCATTGTCTGTGAATTAGACATGATAATAATATTCACCTTTCCTATGGTCTTTTTGTGAGGGTTAAATATTTTAATTCTTGTTTGATGGGGGAGGGGTGTTTGCCACTGTTCTCTCCACAGCATTACCACTTCTCTGCCTCACCCTGTCCATCTTTTAACGGCTCTATAAATCTCCATTGAAGAAGGAGGGGCACCTGCGAAAGTGAGGGGCAGATGGAGAGGTTCCGTTGGGGCAGTAGGAGTCCTTCTGGACCACTGACAGTCCTGGGGCAGCTGTTCTTGGAAGGCTCTTTCCAGGTGTTGCTGGGGCTCCTTATCCTGGGTTATGTGACCTCCCTCAAAGGGGCGAGATTGTTCTGTAGGCCTTGGCTTGGCAGCTGCCTTTGGATATCAGAAAGTAACCCTAATCTTCCTGGAGGCAAGGAAGAGGCCTCTGATTGATGGAAAGTCTTATATAAGGAAAGGCATCAAGGAAAAGCACCAAGTTCAATCCAGGTTCTAATCCCGCTGCAGGAGCAAAGTGTGTCACTGCTTGGGTGTCGTGTAGCAGCTGTTATGAGTATTGTTGCTCCATGTCTCAGTGTCGTTTTTGTCATCAGGATGGGGAGTGAAGGACACGCTCGAATGTCGAGATGGAAATTCTGCTCATGAAACGGATAACACGGAAGGAGTGTCTGCAGAAATGTTCTGCTGGGTGGCGGGGGTAGGGGTTGGGGGTGGATGGAGACGATGCAAGCAAACCTGGTCCTTTCCTGCAGGTTTGCATTCTTGCTGTGCCTTCTAGGAGATGGCAGGCTGGGGAGGAAACAGGAGATGGTAGGCTGGCTCAGAGGTGACTTCACCTCGTCCCGGTCTTCCTGTTTGCACGGTCATGAGAGCAGAGGACAGGTCCAGTTGCGTGGAGGAGTGACCCCTGAGCTTCCTGAGAGAGAGTGGTATGATCATTAACACCAGGATCCTGCTCTGCACTGCCCTCTGCCCCTCTCTCCCCTTCTTCCCTTCTCTCCTTCATTCCCCACTCCTTCCTTCACCACTTCCTTCCACCCCCAGATGGGCGAGTAGAGGGGGTAGGTGGGGAGGCGAGCCTGCAGCAGGGACGCTGCCTCATTACTGCACTGGGCGCTGCTCAGAATCAGAACTGTGGGCCCCACAGCTCTGCAGCAGCCAACCAGGCTCTGATGAAAGTTTCATGTGGTTTTCTCTTCCGTTTAAAGCCTGTGGGGGCATCTTCAGCAGAGGAGAAAGGGGTAGAGTTCACCTTAATCCTTCTCTGTCCCATATTTCTGCCTCCAAGTGGATCCAAGCCCGCACCTTGTAATTATCTCAAAAATAGACCCGATAGCCACGGTGCGTTTGGTGGGTTTTCTTGGCGGTGTCTAATGAAACAGCGCCGGGAGAAGGAGAGAGCCTGGTGGCAGGGTGGATAGATGGCCCTGCGTCTGTTAATCTCACATTTCATCTCCGTTTAAGCAGTCTCAGAGCTCATTAATTGTCTTTCTGAGAAGAGCCAGGCATTTATCTTTGAGAGCCATCTAGCCTTACTGAGTTCATCCAGGCTAAAGAGAAGAGGAGGGGCCGGCCGTGGCTGTCCACCTAATTTTGCTGAACAAGGAATAGATAGTTAGATAGAGTCATGGCTCTTGATCTGTTCTGCCTGACTGCTCAGCCATCAGAAAGCTGGTACCGATGGCTGCCCTCCCACCAACGGTGGATGAGAGCGTCACCTCCCCACGCCATCACGGCTTGGAAGATCACCTGTCTCTTTCTGACATAGGGTGGGATTCTGACAACGCCTACATCATAGAAACAAACATAAAAGAAACTCATAGAGCTGCCTAATGCACACAGAGTACCTGTCTGTTTTAAACAAACCAGATGCACAGCCGTTCAGATTTTATGAGAAGGATAAAGTACGATGACTGTTTATATGCTGTAATATTTTTTTAACCATCAAGTCCCTCTGACTCCTTTAAAGTAGATGTTGAATGTTGATGGATAGGCATGTGTGCGTGCTAAGTCACTTCAGTCATGTCAGACTCTTTGTGACCCCATGGACTGTAGCCCACTGGGCTGTTCTGTCTGTGGGATTTTCCAGGCAAGAATACTGGAGTGGGTTGCCATGCCCTTCTCCAGGGGATCTTCCCAACCCAGGAGTCAAACCCGTATCTCTTACGTCTCCTGCATTGGCGTGCGGGTTCTTTACCACTAGTGCTACTTAGAAAAGCCCTGAAGAACAGGTAAATAAACGATAGTACATTCATAGAACAGAATTCTACGCAGTTGTTAAAAAAGGAAGTGATGGCTCCACCCCCGGGCTTCTCAGCTGGTGATCCCCTTTGGGGGAACCCTTGGCTGTGTCTGGAGACATTTTTGGTTGTCACCTGTGGGGGAGAGGATGTGGTCCTGGCATCTAGTGGGTAGAGGCCAGGGGTATTGTTAACCATCCTACAATGCACATGACAGCCCAGCCCCGCACCACAAAGACTTTTCCAGTCCAAATTTTCAACAGTGCTGAAATCGAAACTCCATTCTATGTGAGCTGTCTGGAAACAATTTTCATACTCCATTGTTAAGTTTATAAAAAGCAACTATTTAGTTCAGCATCTATAGCACCAACCCATTTTTTAAAATTAAAAAGTGTATATTGTGGGCACCTGTATATGTATACATAGGCCCATATATTTGAGCAAGTTTAGGAAAAAGACCAGAAGAATAACATATCTGATTTGTATTGTTTTTTTTTTTTTTTTTTCCCCAGGGGTAAGCTTGGTGAATAGTAGGGGCTTTCTTAATTTATAATTTAGAAAAGAGTGGTGAGGAAAATCACATTGATTTTGATTTGTATAGATTTGATGGACACCCTACCTTTCCAGGATCACACATGCTGCAAAATGGATTTTCACAGGGGCAGCACATACATTGCTTTTCAAGGGACTGTTACGTGAGGCTATCTAGATGAATGCTATAAATGAGATTTTTATAGGAGACTCTTTCTTTTCATTGCCCAGTGTCTGCCATTAGTTACAGCCAAGCCTGGCAATCCTAGGTCTTGATTTCTTAAACAAACAAAATAAAACGAAACTCCGAATATGGGGGAATAAACAGCTCCTAGTGGCTAAAGAGGCATAAAAAGTCTTTAAAACCACATCATGGCACAATGAGATGACCAACACTCAGAAAAAAGCAACTGCAGTAGAATATTCATTTTGACCAAATGGTCCTGCTAGTCCTTTGCTTTCAGCCAAACGGTTTTCAGTAGCACAAAGAGACTTGTCCAGAAGCTTTGAAGCGTCTATTATTATGCAGTTATTATGCGGTAACCAGACCAGGGAGGAGGGCGCAGCGCAAGAGACGCAGCTGCTGTGGATCACGAGGAACCGAACATGGGGCTGAGAGGAGGCACCCCGGCTTCGGGCTCCGTGGGCTCCGTGGGCTGGCAGAACTGGGATGCGCTTCTCCAACCCGGGAGATGGAGGAGGCACAGCTGGCGAAACGAGGGGCGCGTAGCTTGGCACGTGTGATGTTGAAATGTCAGTGGGATGCCCGTGTGGACAGAGTGAGAGGACAGCCAGTTTCTTGGGTCTGGAGCTCAGGACGGCAGCCGTGACCAGACACGCACATTGAGTCCTGGAGAAGGTGGGGGCTGAGGTCTGGGTGGGACCGTGAATGCTTCCAAGGGAGGGGGTGTCGTGTGCTTGCAGAGGCGAGTCCTAGAGGACACTGGAGTTCCCCGCATAGGGTAGGAAGCGGAGCCCGAAGGACGAAGGGCGTTGGGAAAGGATGTCAGAGAGGAGACAGATGGAGCTTTAAAACTCACTAAAGAGGGTTTACGGAAGGTGAGAGGGGTCGAGAGTCCTGGGCTGTGCAGTGAAGCTGTTTGGGTGGGAGGGGGTGGTGGGCACTGAAGAGTAAGTGAGAAGGTGGGATTCCCCTATGAGCTCCTTTTCAGAGCTGTGGCCTTACTTGTGTTTGTGATTCCCAAATTCCTGTCTGGTCCTCCTCCCTGACTCTGAGTGCCCTTTGGGACTGTGTCCATATGTGCTTCTTACTGTGTCTCCAATATTGTGCACAGTTCTGGTGGGCAGAGGGAAAAAAGGAAAGAGAACCAAGCTTTTACAGCGTCTAACAGAGGTGAGAGGATAAGGAAGAGAAGGGCCCAGAGAAGGAAGAGGTGCAGAAGGAGGGCTTGAAGATAGGGGAGGGAGGTTGGACAGAGTAGGCACGGGGCTTGGTTCTGAGACCCCAAGAGAAAGGTCTGTGTTGGTTCACCCCCTTACACATAGATCCTGGGCTCCACCTTACCTCTGCCCTCTCGCCCACTGTCTCCCTTGTAAGCCGAGGTCAGAGACCCACCTGAGCCTGCACCCTGGACCAGGCACTGATGGGGGAGAAGGCAGGTGATCTGCCCCGTCTGTGCCTTTCCACACAGGCAGGCAGGACGAGCCCCCTTGTTGTACTTTGCAAACGGGAGAGAAAAACCCCATAGTCCTGCCTGGTCTAACAGTCTTCGGGAGGGGGTAGGACAAACAGCTCAACATTTATTCTGTGAGTTACCTGCTTCCAAACCGTAGCTCTAGCTCTGTCTGTCCCCAAAGATTTCTTTTTATGTGGACGATCTGTGCTGACTGGTCCTCCCCCATGTTCACTGTTAATCTGTGGTGTGTGAACTTGACCAACAGTGATAATAAATACTAGTAGCAGTTCTGGGTATTTTTGTCCTAAATCTTCTTTGTTTTAAACACCTTTGTTGCAAACATTTTCACCCATAACTAGTTGGCTGTAGGGAAATTTTGCCATAAAGGATAAAATGACTGGTTAACAGTTGATTTCATTTCTCCATTGATCCAGGCCGCCCATTTTTGTCTTTCATCAGTCTCAGCCCTCATGATGGTCTAAACAGTGATGAGTAGATGGTTGTCTTAAAACAGTGAATGGTAACAAATATGTACATCGACTTGATGGGAAATACTTGATAGATAAAAGTTACTGTAAATGTGAAATAATGTAAAGCCAAATCACATATTATACTAGAAAATGCTAACACTAGTTTGCAAATCCTTTCATGATTTGAAGGAGCAGAGTTGAACACATGTTTCCAGTAGAACTTGGAATGTTCGCCAGTGGACACATATCAATCTGCCAAGAAGAAACAGCAGTGACACGTAGTTTAGTTACAAGCATGCATCCTGGTGTTTGGGCTTCCCTGGTGGCTCAGATAGTAAGGAATCTGCCTGTACTGCAAGAAACCTGGGTTCACTCCCTGGGTCGGGAAGATCCCCTGGAGAAGGGAATGGATACCCTCTCCAATACACATCAGGGGTCTTTAAAACCATATCATGTTTGCCGAGATGACCAACACTCAGAAAAACAACTGCTGTAGGATATTCATTTTGACAAACCTACATATTCATTGGAGTACTGACGCTGAAGCCGACGCTCCAATACTTTGGCCACCTGGTGCAAAAAGAACTGACTCACTGGAAAAGACCCTGATGCTGGGAAAGATTGAGGGCAGGAGTAGAAGGGGGCGACAGAGGATGAGATGGTTGGATGGCATCACCAACTCGATGAACATGGGTTTGGGCAAACTTAGCAGCTGAAAAGCAACAACAACAAATCTTGGGGTCTGAATCTGGTCACTCTCAGTTATTTGCCCAGTATTGCTGTGAATCTGTGTGAATTTTTAATTTTTTAAATTAATTTTTTAGTGTATAGTTGATTTATGATGTTGTATTAGTTTCTGCTGTATAGCAAGGTGATTTAGTTATAAAAGACCCTGATGCTGGGAGGTATTGGGGTCAGGAGGAGAAGGGGACGACAGAGGATGAGATGGCTGCAGGGCATCACTGACTTGATGGACATGAGTTTGAGTGAACTCCGGGAGTTGGTGATGGACAGGGAGGCCTGGCGTGCTGTGATTCATGGGGTCACAAAGAGTCAGACATGACTGAGCGACTGAACTGAACTGAACTGAACAAGAAGCATGGGGAACTCTGTAATGACCTATATGGGACAAGAATCTGAAAAAAAAAAAAAAAAAGTGGATATATGTATCAGTTCAGCTCAGTTCAGTCGCTCAGTCATGTCTGACTCTTTGTGACCCCATGAATCGCAGCACGCCAGGCCTCCCTGTCCATCACCAACTCCCGGAGTTCACCCAGACGTCCATTGAGTCAGTGATGCCATCCAGCCATCTCCTCCTCTGTCGTCCCCTTCTCCTCCTGCCCTCAATCCCTCCCAGCATCAAAGTCTTTTCCAATGAGTCAACTCTTTGCATGAGGTGGCCAAATTACTGGAGTTTCAGCTTTAGCATCATTCCTTCCAAAGAAATCCCAGGGCTGATCTCCTTCAGAATGGACTGGTTGGGTCTCCTTGCAGTCCAAGAGACTCTCGAGAGTCTTCTCCACTACCACAGTTCAAAAGCATCAATTCTTCGGTGCTCAGCCTTCTTCACAGTCCAACTCTCACATCCATACATGACCACTGGAAAAATCATAGCCTTGACTAGATGGACCTTAGTCGGCAAAGTAATGTCTCTGCTTTTGAATATGCTATCTAGGTTGCTCATAACTTTTCTTCCAAGGAGTAAGCATCTTTTAATTTCATGGCTGCAGTCACCATCTGCAATGATTTTGGAGCCCAAAAAAATAAAGTCTGACACTGTTTCCACTGTTTCCCCTTCTATTTCCCATGAAGTGATGGGACCAGATGCCATGATCTTCGTTTTCTGAATGTTGAGCTTTCAGCCAACTTTTTCACTCTCCTCTTTTCCTTTCATCAAGAGGCTCTTGAGTTCCTCTTCACTTTCTGCCATAAGGGTGGTGTCATCTGCATATCTGAGGTTATTGAGATTTCTCCCGGCAATCTTGATTCCAGCTTGTGCTTCTTCCAGTCCAGCGTTAGTTATCTGTTTTATATATAGTGTCTGTAGTGTTATGTGCATATTTCAATCCAGTCTCCCAGTTTACCCCTCTCCCTGCTCCTTTCCCCCTTGGTAACCATAAATTTGTTTTCAATATCTGTGAGTCTATTTCTGTTTTATAAATACGTTCACTTGTACCAGTTTTTTTAGATGCCACATGTACGCAATATCCTCTGATATTTGTCTTTCTCTGTCTGACTTACTTCACTCAGTATGATAAGCTCTAGGTCCATCCATGTCTGTGCAGATGACATAATGTGTCCTTTTTTGTGGCTGAATAATATTCCACTGTATATATCTACATGCATTTTATACATGTGTGCAGATAGTTTGTATTTCACACTAAATTCTTAAATTTTGTTACTCATTTTTCTTGTTACATTATGTCCTTTTTATTGTCCCTCTTTAGTTTTTTGTTATTTTATCTTTTAGAGTAAATCACCTCATGGTCAATTAGTTTTGCAGCGAAAATGTGAAAATGCTTGCGGCAAAGATGCTTACGGCAAAAAATGCTTGTCTAGGCTGATAACAGCTCTTGAGACTGGGGTCTTTGATGAGTGCCTTCTGTGGACTGGGTGTGTGGTATTTAATCCCCACGACCACCCAGTGAAGTAGGAGGGGAGCCTGGAGTTCAGCGGGGGTGGGTGGGAGGTCACAGTGGAATGTTATCTTCTCAGTGGCTGTGAGAAGAGCTCTGCTGTACCTGAGACCTTGGGCTGAACGTCCCCTCTCTTTGTCTTTAAGGTACTGGCTTGGTTGAGCTCCCCACAGCTTGTTGGGCCTGAAGCCCGGGGATTGGGACTAGCCAGTGGCAGGGCATTTTCTTTTGTCCAGCAGAGTCCAGGAAAGGGGTTCTCTTGTTTCTCTTCCGTGAGTCTGAGGTGCGGGTGGAGGTCACAGGCGTGTGATGAAGGAGCTTGCTCTGGATTTAAGGTGGGGAAAAGGGGAGCATGTGGTGTCTTCTCTCCTTTTCGGTGGGAAACCATCTTGACCAATAGGAAATACGGTGGAAACACGAGCTGAGGGCAGAGGGAGAGAGGAAGGGAGGGAAGGTTTACTTGGCATGGACAGTGATGTCCTGGGCTTGGGGCAGGCTCTCCCTGGGGTTTGCATTTCACAAAATGTCCTTGCAACTCGCCTTTCGCCTTCATCTCAGCTGGGACCCCTGCTGTGCTGGGAGCTGGCCCGGCATTCCGAGGACAAGTGCAGTGTGTGAGTGAGCCAGTCAACAGCATGGGGACTCTTCAGGGCTCCCAAGTAGGGTGTGGCTTTTTGTTCTGTGAAAATGTGCTTACAGTCAACTGAACTGCTTAGAAAAAGACCAAATTCCATGTGTTGACCTTCAAGGCCAGATGTGATCTGGCCCCTGCCTGCCTCTCTGATATCTGACTGTCCCCAGAGACTCCACCCTGCCCGCCCCAGGGCCTTTGTACCTGATGTTCCTGCACTGAAAATACCCGCTCCAGATGTGTCCAGCTCCTTGTCGCCGTCTGACTCTCAACCGTCTCTGACCCTCAGCATAAAATAGCACCTGTCATTCTCCATCCCATTTTTATATATATATATTTTTACCATTGTTGGACTTTTCACTCCCTGATATTATCTTCATTCCTGGTAATTTATTACCTTCCTTACTTGCTATGTCCTTCTTCCTCTCTCCCCCCTGGTGGCAGGGGCCTGCCCTCTTGTTTATTGTGAAAACATGCAGCCAGCAGCGGCATCTGCCATGTGTTAGGCACCACATCAGTGTCTTTGGAATGAATCGATCAGATATTTCTTTCCAAGGAACGCTCTTATTTTGTCTAAGAGAAAAACAAAGGAGGGACCTCCCTGGTGGTCCAGTGGTTAAGACTTCGCCTTCCAATGCAAGGGGTGAGGGTTCAATCCCTGGTCAGGGAGCTAAAAATCCCACATGCCTCGGGGCCCAAACAACCAAAACATAAAACAGAAGCAATACGGTAACAAATTCAGTAACGGCTTTAAAGAAATTCCATATCAAAAAATCTTAAAAAGGAAAAGCAGTTTTTAATGCAAAACTCAACGTTTCTTGTCTTTGTCTTTCTTTATGCAGGATCTACCGTCCCTGCCGTACAGCCTGGTCGAGGGTCAGGTAAGTACTCATTTTGTCCTGACTTAGGATTGCTGTTAAGTCTGGTGGAAAGGAAAGAGCTAAACACGTCTCTTGTTTTCTATTACTGTGCAAACCCAGCCCAACCATGCAGTGGGCGTGGCTAAGGAGATGGGTGGGCATTGCCAGTGCTCAGAGCCCATCATTTTTTTAACCTTGTTACCAGGCACAGATGTCCAATCCCATGCCCAAAGCAGACATCTCTAATCATCTACAGCACCATTCAACCCTTCCAGAGAACAGTTACTACTGATTGATCAGGGAAGGCTGCTGAGATGAAGCTTACTTGCACCTTTGATGTATGCACTCTAGGTGGGTGGTTAGGCAGCTTCTCATTAGGAACAATGAGAGTAATTGTCAGGAATCTTGCCCTTCCCTCTGTCTTCAGCATTACCCCTGCCACATTTTTTTTAGCGTTCAAGCCACCAGAGCTTGGCCTTATAAGAATATAATTGAACAAAATGGATCTCCACCTTGGGGCAAAGCATTTTTTTTATTGATTCCAACTCTACATTATTATTGTTGCTTAATGAGGAACTAATGTAATTTCTAATGAAGCCACATGGCCCTCAGACAGACAGAGGCAGGTTTTATTTCCCTTGTGATGCTGTTTCGTCTCTTCAGTTAAAACCAGGGAAGGAAAATTAATACAGATGTAAAGGACTTTTTTTTCCCTTTCTCTGAGATCAGTGTCAAGGCGGCAACTTTTTATTACTCATGTAAATTTCCCATTTGATGGGATTGATGAGAGGGTGTGGCTGGCCCTCCAGTGAACTGGAGATGCGATAAGTGGCAGAAGAGGCTTCGTGGAGAGGCTGAACCAGTGGTCTCTGTCGTTTGAGTGTGATTAGAGACGGCTCTGTGCTCTGCCGCCCCCTCCCCACCTCCAGCATCACTATCCTTTGGAGCAATGCTCCCCATGCTCCTGCTGTCTGCTGCCAGCTACTGGCAGAAGGGTCTGAGGAACTGTGGGTTTTTTTTTGCAGAAGTAATTCATAGATATGAGATCCATATAACATAATAATATCCATTTTAAAGTGGATAATTTCGTGGCATCGGGTATATTGTTGTTCACCTTTTGCCTCATCACCCTGAAAGATGACCCCATTCGTACCCATTTTCCTTTCCCACTCCTCCCAAGCCCTTAGTAACCACCAAATCTGCTTTCTCTCTCTCTCTGGATTGGCCTGTTCTGGACATTGCATATAAATGGAACCAACCGTGTATGGCCTCTTTGACTGATTTCTTCCACTGAGCATCTTGTTTATGAGACTTGTCCATGTGGTGGCCATATCAGCCCTTCACCCCTTTTATGGATGGATAACGTTCCATTGCATGGACAGGCCACCTTTGTTTATACATTTTTCTGTTGGTGGATATCTGGTTTGTGTTCTACCTTTTGGCTGTGGTAAATATTGCTTCTCTGAACATGTGTGTACAAGTATTTGTTTGGACACCTGTTTTCATTTCTTTCGGGCATGTACCTATGAGTGGATTTGCATGGTCATGTGGTAATTCTGTGTTTAACTTTTCAAAGAACTGTATTCAACTTTGTTTAACGTCCTGGAGAACTTTCCCATCCATAACAAGAGGAAAAGGATTCTCGGCAAGGTCTCCGGTGTTTGCTAGGATTTGAAGCCTGGCAGGTTGGCTCTTGGGCCCTTGTCTCCAACCACCATCTGTCCTGCATTTGGGGGTGTCAGCCCTGTGTAACACGTCCTGTTCTGGGCACTGCCCTGGGGAAAACTGGGGTGGAAGAAGAGTGGAGGGCATGCAGGCTCCTGTCACCTTGAGGGACTGTTGTGTCATTCCTGGCCAGTCTCCCTCGGTCCATGAGGCATCTTGACCTCTACACTTTGGAGAGTCTGCAGTTGCTGGGCCACTTGATCAAGCGGTCGCTTGATTGGTTGATAGGTTGTTTGACCCGGGTACTCAATCTCTTTCTCTCTGTCTCTCAGGGCTGACAAAGTCAGCTTGACCAAAAAATAACAATTCTTTGGCATCAGCTGTGAGCTGTGTGCTACTACTTGAATTAGTCTCAGTCTCCAGACAGCACCTGCGCAGACTAAATCTCTTCATCCCTCTTTTCCTACTAGAGGTGGGGTTTGGAAGCCCAGAGAGGTGAAGTAATTTGCCTGTAAGCGACACACAGCTTGTAAGCGACAGAGATAGAATTTGAATGCAAGTCCGTGCATCTCTGCAGCCTGGCTTCTCCCAGCTGTGTCTGCAGGTTTCTCCAGACGCCTTTAGGCATTTTCCACATGGGCTCGGAGATTTGAGGGCTTTCCTAATGGCTCAGTGGTAAAGAAACCACCTTCAATGCAGGAGCTGTGTACGGATTCAGTCCCTGGGTTGGGAAGATCCCCTGGAGAAGGAAATGGCAACCCACTCCAGTATTCTTGCCTGGTGAATCCCATGGATGGAGGAGCCTGGTGGGCTACAGTCCACGGGGTCGCAAAGAGTCGGACACGACTGAGCGACTTCACTTTACTTCACGGTCAAGGTGGTTGTTTTTTAACTGACTTTGTGCCCTGCCTTCTCAATGCTTTGGCAGTAACTGGGATGTGGTCCATATTCTGTGTGTGTAGCTGTTCATCCTTCTCCCGCCAGCGGGATGCCACACAAAACTGCACAGGGAGGCTCTAGGTCCCCAGCATTGCAGGCAGCCCAGGAAGCTGGAGATGGGATGCTTCTCAGGTGAGAGGGGGAAGAGGGTGATAAAGTGACAAGGCCAGGGAGGTCCTGCCCCGGGGAGTCCCTGGTACCCCAGATACCCAGCAGTTAAATGCTCTGCCTGGAAGGTAACTTCCACCAGGTTTCCTCTCCTGAGCATGATAAAGCATGAGGGGGAGCTGGAGCATATTTACACCTGCTCCGTGCACAAGTTTCAATGGCAGTAATTCTCTGACCTTTTAAAATGGATAAATCTCCTTGGCAGTGGCATATTTCTCAAAGCCTAGCTCAGAGTGGGGGCCGAGGAGCTGGGAGACGTGGCCAGACCAAGGAGAAGATTGATGAGCCCCGAGGGGTCTGTTCTGGAAACCTGCCACACCCATGGCCGCACTCAGGGTGGTCTGGGTAGAAAAAAGTGTGTTCTTGGCTGGAGTGTGAATCCTTCCATCACCTCCCAGATGGATAAAAGCAGGCAGGCTGTTTTTCAGATTGCAGTGGATTTATTCCTTTGATCACCTGCCTTCGCCTGCCTCCTCTCTGTGAGTTCTGATGGATGCTCTGTTCCCATGTCTCTGTTGTTCTCCGTCACAGGGAACGCAGGGCGAGAATCTTATTATCATGGGTTCTTTAACTCCCTTGCAGCATCACTAGGGAGCATAATAACCCCTGCAGTTGGCAGTTCCCTTCCTTTTATCCTCCTTTCCTTCCTCCTCCCTCCAGAACTTCCGACCAAGAGTGCAGGAGAGCCCAGAGGGAAGGGTCTGGCGTTTTCAGACCCTCTGTGTGCCAGGTGGACTCCCGCAAGAAAGGGTATCAATAAACCCACTTGCAGGTGGGGAGCCTCACACCCAGAGAGGGAAATTACCATGCCAGGCCATCCAGCTCTCTGGAGGCAGGACAGGGATTAAATGCGGGTTTGACCAACTGTGGTGTTCATGCCTTCTGATGCCGCCTTGAGAGGCAGCAGCAAGTCTCCTTCCGAGCGTCCAGGCTCCTCACTACTACTTAGGGTGGTTCCGGTGCCCCCATTTCACCTCCTTTCATCAGCCATTTGTAAATTCACGGCATCCTCCCTGTTTGAGCGGCTGGGGCTGGCTTCCCAGTGATCATCTCCTAACAGGAGGAATGCTCTTTCCAGCTCAGCAAGTGTCGGTTCATAATTACCAGTGTAATTAGAGCAGGATTTACCATCTGAGCCTCTGTGGATGCTGCAAGCCTGCCAGCATAGGTAGCTCTGGCTTCGAAAGGTGTCTGGTTCCCCAGGGAACCTGAGGTGTCTTCTGGGCCCCGCAGAACCATATGGAATTACCTGCTCAAAGTACCCAGGCAGATCCAGAGGCGTGCCATGGTTCTAAGAATAATATCCAGGCACCTTGACTGGGGCTGGCTCCCAGCCACCTTTCTGACCTTGGAGGCTCTCACATCCAACGCCATCTCCTTTAAGGAGCCTCTAAGGACTGGCCAAAGAACCAGCATCTCTCCTGCCCCTCTCACGTCCTTTCCTATTGATCTGTTTTACCTCCTTCCTGGCACTCTGTGTTATCCAGAATAATATTCTTTTCTTGTGCTCGTGTTTATTTACTCGACTCTTACTAAAATATAAGCTTGGTCAAGAACCATGTCTCTCTCATTTGTCTTCACATGTCTTGTTGAATGAAAACCTGAGACCTTTGCTGACACCTTATTATTCCTGTTACACTCGGTCACACCCCATTGTTTATCTTTACGCCTCTGTTTTTAATAACTTTGTCTACTTGCCTTTCTATGTGCTTGGAGAAGGTCTGTAAAATTCCTAATAGCAGGAACCATACCTTTTTATTCCATTGGAGCTGCGGCACTTTGTGTAGTACCAGGTATGGAGTAGATTCTCAGTGCACATTGGATGGGTGGTTGGGTGGATGGGTGGTTGGGTGAATGGATCAGTGGATGGATGGATGGGTGAATGAATGGGTGGGTAGGTGAATGAATAGATGGGTAAATGAGTGGGTAAATGAGTATTTGGGTGGGTGCGTGGGTGGATGTATGGGTGGGTGAATGGGTAGATGTTTGGGTGGGTGAACGGATTGATAAATGGGCAAGTCTGGCTAAATTTTCCTGAGATACTCTTTTGGACACTTTTAGAGTTNCGCACCCACCCAAATACTCATTTACCCACTCATTTACCCATCTATTCATTCACCTACCCACCCATTCATTCACCCATCCATCCATCCACTGATCCATTCACCCAACCACCCATCCACCCACCCACCCATCCAATGTGCACTGAGAATCTACTCCATACCAGGTACTACACAAAGTGCCGCAGCTCCAATGGAATAAAAAGGTATGGTTCCTGCTATTAGGAATTTTACAGACCTTCTCCAAGCACAAAGAAAGGTAAGTTGACCTCAGATGGGTTGGTTCAAGTCTCCCACACTACCATATTTCTGTTGGTTTCTCTTGGTAGTGGCCATGGTTTGTGTTTTATATATTTTGAGTCCATGTTCTTTGACTTACAAGGGGGATTTACTGACTAGCACTGGTTATAGATTGAAGTTTTTATTAATATATAACGACTATCTTGAGCTTGGGTAATGCTTTCTGCCTTGGGTTTTTTTTTTTTCTAAAATCAGTGTTGCTTTCCATCTGTCTTTGGTTTCCAAAGGCCTGGGCACATCTTTTCATTGTTACTCTTTTAAAAATTTCCTCTTGGAAATGCAGATGTCTCTTGGAAATAGGCTATGGACAGATCTTGTTTATGCTCCCCGTCTGAGAATCTTAGCCTTTTAATTGAGGAGTTCATCTTCAGTCTATTTGCCATTATGTAAGTTTGACCACCTGTCATTTAAAAAGTTTTTCCTTAAAAAGAACTTTTCTTGCCATTTGTTTTATTTTCTCTCTCTCAGCACTGCAGATTCTGTTCAATTTGTTTTTATCTTACCTGCTGATTTGGAAGGTAGGCATCTTGTTATTAATTCTACATGTTGGTTGCTTTTCACGTCTTTGAAAAGGAGGCTGTAAGCCTTGTTTCTCTAATAGTCAAAGTCAAGAATGAAATGGCATCTTTGAACTCCATCCAGGCACAATGAGGACAAGGAGCTCACCTGCACTTTGCATTTCTCCGCACCCTCTTTCGTGTTCCCAGGCATTGCCACTATAATTGAGACTTCAGAACTAGCTTAATGTCCATAAGTTATCATGTTGATATGGTCATAGTAACAGATAATGCTTGCAGAGGGGTTAATATGTATGAGGCCCTGTGCTGAGCACCAGGTATAGAGTTTCTCACCTAATCTTCTAGGCAAGCCCACGAGGAACTGTCCTTCGCCTCCAATTTAAACAGTGACAGTGAGTCTTCAGCACTTCATTACTTGCCCGAGGTCACACATCTGAGAGGGCTGTGGAGCTGTTAGTACCTGGGTCTGGTTCTAGCTCTTAGCCATGCTTGTCTTGCTCACTGTCAGAGATGCCACCTGCCAGCTGTGTGTGGCCGTGGAAATGTATTTATACCCAGCAGCTCGTGGGGGCTCTTACCTGCTCCGTTTCTGCCCGCAGCACCCCTTCTCCAATTAGACTGACGATACTGACCCCCGACTTCCACACCAGCATCACCCACACTTCGCGTGTCGGGGAAACCCCTGGGAGCTCTGGTTAAGGTGCAGAACCCGATTTGTACATCTGGAGGGAGGCCTGGAATGCTGCATTTCTTACAAGCTCCCAGGTGATGCTGAGGCTCTTGGTCCGAGTGCCCGTCTGTGACAGCAAGAGTCTGGGTTACTCCAGAACCCTGTCACTCTGGCTGCCTAATTGGCTTGGTTTTTATCGGTGCTCTAGCTCATTACTCTTTAATGCAGTGGTTAAGCAAATGGCCCCTGAAGACAAGTGCCTTGACTCAAATCTCAGCCCAGCTGCTGACTCACTGGGAAAACAGTGCCCACACCATTGGGTTGTTGTGGGGTTTAAGCAAAGCAAGATAAATGGAGTGTTTAGAATGGTGTCTGGCACACGGTGAGGGCAAGGTACTTGCTTGGTATTATCATTTGTTCCATTGAAGCCCTTCAATCTATCACGACACAATCCTTTCGCTACCTCCCTCCTCTCTTCCTCCTCCCTGCTCCCCAGCTCCTTTCTCAGATAATGAGGTTTGTGCAGGCCCTGTCCTTACCCTCCGGGTTCTTCCTGTTTTCCTCTGCATGAATCCTTGCCTCAAGGTGACTGGAATCTCACCTCTTCAATGCAACCTTCCTGGTTCATCTTTCTCAGTCCAGTCCCCCCAGTTAGTCTTATAAAAATTTCTTCCACTCCACCTAGCTGTAAGAGTTCATGTTGAACTCTTTGTAAAGGATGTTTTAGTGGGTACAGATTTGGAAAATACACTTTGATAAGCTATTTTGGATTGAGGGGCAAGACCCCTGGGGGGCTATTTGAGTAAGAACAGAGTGCTACTATTATTCTTGACTGAATCTATAAGCTTAGATTCAAAGGGAATTGGTAGAATAATAGAGGCTTTTAGAGACCATCCAGCGGGAAGAACAATGAGAGAAGGGAAAAGAGAACAAAGCAGCCGCCATTTGGAAAAAAACTTTGGGGAAAGATCAAAGATTTTTCTTTTTTTAAAGGGAATTGTTGGGAAGTTTTGCACCCTTGTGTGCAACATTTCCCCTTCCGTCACCTCGTGAACAGTTCAGCGCCGTGTCCATTTCCTCTTAGTGTTTTGCGGTGTTGGTTCTGTTCAGGGGATGGTGGTGAAGTGCTAGGTATGGTCTCAAGCAGAATGGCAGGGTCAGGTGGACATGTTGGCCGCCATCTGCATTGGTAGCTCATCTACTCTGAGATGGGACTCAGGTATTAGTATTTTTGAAAACTTCTGATGTACAACCAAGGTTGGAGACTACTAACATCAAGCCACGTTCCCCACATTTGTTCTGTAGGGTGTTCATGATGTTAAGTGCCCAAAGCAATTTTCTAAAAACGGTGGTGGTCAAAGCTTCGGGGAACAAAGCTAATTTGATATCTTCACTGCAGGGCTTATCAGCACCTTTACTATGCTTATTATATGCTGTGACCATACAACTTTTTTGAGAAGTATCTCTTAGCACGTGGATACTTGATGCCTGCTTCTCTGTGATCCCTAGAACCCATTTCAGGGGAACTGGAAAGTTCCCCTGGATGCTTTAACTTTGGTGTATTTGATGATGATGGTGGTGCTGGTGAAGGAGTAGTGATTTTAATTATGATCATCTCACGACCAAGCAAAGACCCAAAGAACGAAAAGGAAAAGCACAGCTCCCTGCTTGGGCACAGCCCGCCCTCACTAACCAGGTGGCCCAGACTGTCACTTCCAATTTGGGAGTCAGTCTTACTTTGCATAAGTGATTGAAGTAATTGCACTGACTGTTTCTCTTAATCTGCAAGATGCTGAGTAGGGATGGGACAGCTCAAGGAGTTAGTTCTGATTTTCTCTAGATTGTTTTTGATCCCAGGCACTGCCTTCTTGCTCTCCTTAATTGCAGGCTCCACATGGAGCAGCTGGGGTGCACTTGGTACCTAACTCTCCCCTCTGACGATGGGCTTATTCCTCTGGATGGATTCTTTATGGCTTCTCTGGTGGGTGCTTCACCAGCCTTCTGATTGCAGAAAGGGCTTACTAGGGATGCAAAGTTGCAAAACAATGAGTCTTGTCCCTGAAGGGAATTTCTGGCCCTATTGTTCTTCCCCACCCATTAGGATGAAGTTTTCCGTCTGTCTACTCAGGCAGAAGGGATGTGATGGAAGGGCCATCAGCTCACCCAACCCAAATGTAGATCCTGTTCTTCTCACTGCACATCTCGGGGGAGCCAGCCTGGCTTCCTCACTTGCAGGTGACCCCTTCTTTCTGCTTCAGTGGCTCAGTAGAAAGGAAGGAAGGAATCCACAACCCACAGAACTGAAATTCTGCATTCCTGCTTGCCTTGGAGGCTGCCAGACATGCCTGATTCCACAGCCAGATGTTACCTCCTCACTGGAGGCTCGGTTCAGTGGAGTCATTTCAGAACCTCGGTGTTCTTCATCCCCATTTAGGTTAGACTGGCAAGAGGGAGTTTGATTTCTAAAAAGTGAGATGGTCTCTACACTGTCTCATCTGAGTGAACCAACAGAGAGGGAAGGCTGTGGGCATTTACGGGTCTGCGGGCCGCTGGCTGTAGCGTTCCCGGTGTGCCTTCCAGTAATGGGTAATAAATGTGCAGTTATTTAATTTGGAGTCAGCGCTGCAGCATCATCGATTACCTGGAACGTCTAAAGCTCTAGACAGCAAGAGCCCCTTGCACGAAGAAGTGTGTCTGTAGCAAATCACTGAGCATTTAAAGTTAAACAGACACGCATAAGACATACACAAGGTAATTCTCATTGGCCTTATGCATGCAAGATTAGGAGTGCCAGTGAACTCGGAGGTGCCAACCCAACTCAGATGTGCCAAAAGGATGGAAGGAGGGAGGGATGGATGGAAGGAGAGCATCCGCTTCTCTCGCCAGATCCACCCACTGCTTTTCTCTACCCTCTCCATGTCCTGGGACCCTTCCTTGCATAGACCACAACACCAGGCTCTCTTGCCCACTGTTTTCTGATTGGGTTTGGGCAATAGGGAGCCACAGCAGGTTATGGGAGGAGGGAGGAGAGGGCAGGGCATTTACAGACCCTGCTCCCTGCCATGGACTGCTGCATTCCTAAACAAACAACAGGCGACTCTCTTGGTCTGTGTTCAGGTTCAGAGATGGTGGGGGAGGGGGGCCGGGGTGGGGGGTAGAGCCTGAAATCCCACTGTTATCAGCCCCAGGGCACTGTATCTCTTGTGGCTGCCCTACCCTCCACCCCCACCTTTATAAACAGCCCCTTTATTAAATTCCTCTCAACTGATCCTAACTCGAGTATACCATTTGTTCCCCCCTGAAGCCCTGGCTCATACAATGAATGGGCAAGACATGGCTTATTTCACTTCATATAAATGGAGTCACAGTTTAAATGCCATCTTTTCAGAGAGACCTCCTTGAGGTCACAGCATCTGTTTGATTTCCTTTATGGCACTTGTCATATCGTGGAGCTGTCAATAGACTGGCTTGTTGGCTTCTTTGTTGCTTCTTTGCCTAGAAAAACTGTAAGCACAGAGAAGTTAAGTGACTTGTCTAAGCCTGCACAGCTAGATTGAGCTCTGGACTCTGATTCCAAAGACGCTCCTTCCTCCAAAGCCACGCCCAGAGGCCAAGCTGCAGGTGGGGCACGATTTTCTTAGAACCACTCCACCCCTGCTACCTATATTCATGGTGGACAGAGAAAGTTGGCTTTGCTGAAACATCCTATGAGCCTACAGTTGACTCTCCTTCCCCACCAGGCTTTTTGCCCAGGTGCAGAGGCTCCTCTGTCTCCCTCTCCCCATCCTCCCTCTCAGCCCCCAGGAGCTTGATCACGGTCCGCAAGCCCCGTGCTCTCCAGTCCAGAGGTGGTTCCCCTGCATGGGTCTGTGGAATGCTGGGGTTGCTCAGATGCTCAGGTGGCTGGGCCCTCCCCACAGACAGGAGCTGTCTCGGATTCACGGATTCAGGAGCGACTTGTGATCTGGTTTCCTTTCAAGGGAGAAACACAAAAGAAATCCCTGCTGTGCTCTACAGAATTGCTAATGATGTGTATTGAAGCGTTTGTCCACAGGCTGAAGCCCATGGGGTTTTTCCTCCTAATCTCCCTCCGAGGTCCCATGAAGGTTGAGATAAAAAGCACATACCTACCTGTTACACATCTGGAAATTCCTCACTCTTCTGTGCATCACGTATAGGTTAAAAAAACCCACACCCACAGCGTTGTCTCCCCAAAACACAAGTACAGAGGAGAAAACAAAAAAATGTCCTGTGATCCCATGACCTAGATAACTCCTGCTGACTTTATAAATGTACTTGGTTAGACAATTCATGGGAGACAGAAAGGAACGAACTGCCTCATCCCATGGCCACCCTATTCCAGCCTGTCCTACTTCTAACAGCTCCTGCTTTCCAGCATCTCCAGAATTCCTTCCAGAAAGCTGTGTGTGTGTGTGTGTGTGTCTACCACTCTGGGTGGCTCAACCTGCAATGCAGGGGACTCGGGTTTGATCCCTGGGTCCAATCCCTACAGAGGAGCCTGGAGGGCTACAGTCTAGGGGGTCGCAAAGTGTGTGTGTGTGTGTGTGTGTGTGTGAATGTGTGTGTGTGTCTGTGAATGTGTACAGCAGCCTTTAACACTGATACCATACTCACACAGAACACACTCTTTCAGACAAGATTTTTTTTTCTTGTATTTTGGAGCGTTTTCTCTATCAGCACAGTAAGCTCTATCCCTTTCTTCTCGATGGCTCTGCGAGATGGCACCTTGTGTCTGTGTCATGATTTGTTTGATCTCGACAGGTAGGCTGTTTCCACGCATTTGTCCTCAGAAACAACATTCCAGTGAACATCACTGTGTATACATCTTGTTGAAATTTGTAGAGAAATCCATGTATAGACTATATCTATCCCTGACGGTGGAATGGCTCAGTTAACGGTCAGAGCATTTTATTTATTAAAAAAAAATTTTCTTTACTTGGCTGTGTCAGGTCTTAGTTGTGGCATTCAGCATTTTTTTTAAATTTGTGGCATGAGAACTTTTAGCTGTGGTATGTGGGATCTCGTTCCCCAACCAGGGATGGAACCTGGGTCCCTTGCACTGGGACTGTGGAGTCTTAGCCACTGGTTCACCAGGGAAGTCCCAATCAGAGCATTTAAAATTCCCATAGATACTGCAAAAGTACCCTTCGTGATGGTTGTAGCCGCATGTGTAACCTTATCATTGAGTACCAGAGCCTGGTTCCCCACACGAGTATGTGTGTGTGTGTTCTAAGTCGCTACAGGTGTGTCCAACTCTTTGCCACGCTGAACTTTAGCCCTCCAGGCTCCTCTGTCCACGGGATTCTCCAGGCAAGAATACTGGAGTGGGTTGCCATGCTCTCCTCCAGGGGATCTTCTGGACTCAGGGATCGAAGCTGTGTCTCTTACGTCTCCTGCGTTGGCAGGTGGGTTCTTTACCACTAGTACCCCCTGGGAAGCACCCCCACACCAGTATATTAAGTCTAAAAACACTCAGAGACTCTCACTGTTGGGAGTGGAGGGTGTGGCTTGTGGTTCCTCTTGCACTGCTAGTACTTACCCTGTTGACTCCTCTTGGCTCCCTCATTACAGCGGTGCCCTTTAAGGCTGGATGTGGGTCTTAAACTAAGCATCCTTCCCCAGCTCCGCGGAGAGATTACAGCTGATAACCATACATGCTGGCTTGAATCTCTCCACTGTTCCATACGACGACTGCCATGGAAACACGTTCTCAGCTCTCAAGGATTCGATTATCACCCAGCTGTGTGTCTTTCTTCTTGATCATGGCCAGTTGCTGTGTCTTGGAAAAGGAAGATACTGTGTACTTCCTTAGGCTGAAATTTCTGGTCAGTCTTGGATTACTGTATTTGAGCTGCTGTAACGAATAACGAGTTCATCACAGACCTGGTGCCTGAAAGGAACAGAAACTAGGCTGGAAGTCCGAGATCAGGGTGCCGCAGGGTCGTTTCTTCTGGGGCCCCTGTCTTCTCCATGTCCTCACATGGTCATCCCCCTGTGTGTGTTTGTCGTAATCTCATCTTATTGGGACACCAGTCATGTTGATTAGGCTCCCCATGTGACCTCATTTTTACCTTGATCATGTCTCTGAAGACTGTCTCTCCAAGTGCAGTCACATTCTTAGCTTCAGGAGGTCAGGTCTTTGACATGTGAATTTTGGAGGGGGCACAGTTCAACCCATAACAGCTGTCCTCTTAGGTCGTGACCACAGGGGTGCCTGTCCCAGGTAGGAGCCTACACTTACAGCTCTTACTATGCTGTCACATGGTGAGCCCACGGGACAGCACTTTCGCTGTCTTTCCTGATCTCTTTTGGAGACCTGGCTCCCGTGAGACTCGAGGCCCAGGTGGATCTTGACACATCTGAGGCTGGGCCACTTGGACCTCATCACTTCTCAGGCTGTGAACCCGGATGGCTCTCCCGTGCCTGGTGCACCTGCAGGTTGAAAGAGTCTTAAACACTCCACGCCACACTTAGAAACAAAGAGTTTACTTCCTGAGCCAAGGAGAAGAGGGACAGATGTGTGGTTGGTCGGTTCTCCTGCCTCTTGGAGCCCAACCAGGATTGGGTGGTGAGGTGCGACTTTTCACAGGTGAAGCCTGTGGAGGAAAGAGAGCCAGGGCGGCTCGTTGCAAAACTCAGCGAGTGAGCCAGGCAGGAAGACAAAGCAGACCTTGATTCGAATCCGATTTTCACGCTAATACCGGAGGACTGCAGGCAGGGCTGGAAGTGCTGTGTACGTGGACTCAGAGACCATGCCCAGGTTCATTAAAAAACAATGTCTTGATCGATTCAGGATGCCTGCCAAGGGCAGAGGGCGGAGTATGGTGTGTGCTGGTGCTATTCCCGCTTCTAAGCCTACCACAGTTGTGCACAGAGCAGGCCATCCTGGCCTGAAGTCGCCTTCCAGAGACCTCTGCTGCTGCTGAGTTGTTTAGTCGTGTCCAATTCTTTGCAACCCCGTGGCTATAGCCCACCAGGCTCCTCCGTCCGTGGAAGGCAGGAATACTGCAGTGGGTTGCCCTTTTCTTCTCCAGGGGATCTTCCGGACCCAGGGATCAAAGAAGCTGTGTCTCCTGTGTCTTCTGCATTGCAGGCAGATTCTTTACCTGCTGAGCCACCTCTGGCAGATAGCAAACGACTGTTTCTGGAAGCGAGAAGGAGCCATCTTTGGGCTGAGTGGGCTCCGGGACAGGGAATCGTCTCAAGGTCCTGATGGCAAATGAAAGATGAGAACCATTGTTCTTCTGAGACTCTGAGCAGCTTGTGAGTTAGAAGACCCTTTTCCAACCCCTTGCTTTTGAATTTTCTCTGAGAAGTGACCACAGGGCAGTTACATTATCTGTCACAGCCAAAGAGGTGGGTCACACATCGGTGTCAAAAGCTCTAACCCCAGCAAGAGCTTTCATGTGCAGGGGAGTACACAGAATGGTTTACAAAGCTTGGTGTTGGGCTAGGGGGCATTGATGCAGATATTCTCATCATCTTTCATGACTTGGGGGCTCCCAGGGTGGGGTATAGTCGCATTTTCTCTGGAGTCATTCTGGAGGCACCAGTAGGAGGGGCGGCAAGCCTGACGTACATGCCGCCATGCTCCTGGCAGGCATCGTCAGTCCATCAGGGTGCACTCGATGGTCTCATTGGCCTGTGAGCACTGTTCATCTCTTCTCCCACGCCTGGCTCCAGAGGCCCCTAGGGGAAGCCTTGCTCAACTAATCCTATAAGGCATGTCCCCTAACCCCGCCCTCCACCCCCAGCTATAATGCACTGGCTGCTGCTGCTAAGTTGCTTAGTTGTGTCCCACTCTGTGCGATACCGTAGACGGCAGCCCACCAGGCTCCCCTGTCCCTGGGATTCTCCAGGCAGGAACACTGGAGTGGGTTGCCATTTCCTTCTCCAACTCATGAAAGTGAAAAGTGAAAGTGAAGTCACTCAGTCGTGTCCAACTCTTCGTGACCCCATGGACTGCAGCCCACCAGGCTCCTCTGTCCATGGGATTTTCCAGGCAAGAGTACTGGAGTGGGGTGCCATCGCCTTCTCTGATCACGCACTGGAGTTGCTTTAATTTCTAAGGCTCTTTCAGATCCAATTGTCTTTGGTTTCCACACCCTTCAGCTCTCATCCTGTAGACCCACAGCTTCCTGTCTGTATGACTGTCTTGGCTGTCAGATTCCATGTATTGAAGTGTGAAATACAGTGTACCTCACTACTTCTGGATATGCCAATTTGTCTTTATAATGCTACAGATAGGATCAGAGCTGCAGTTCGCCTTCGGATCTGCTGATAAAGCACAGGCATGTCGAGTGAATACAAATATGGATGAATGTATTAGTTATCTAGTACCGTGTAACAAATTACCCCCAAACTTTGCAGCTTAAAACAACAAACATTTATCATCTCATGGATTCTGTGGGTCACAAGTTGTGCAGTGACCTTGCAGAGGCCTCTGTTTGACGATCTCTTGCAGACTGTGATCAAGTTGTCAAACAGGAGTGCAGTCATACGGAAGCTTTGCCAGTCAGGAGCCATTTCTAAATTCACACAGGAGGCTGGTAGAGCCTCAGGTCTTCACTCACTGTTGGCTGGAGACATTAGTTGCTTGACACATGGGCCCCCCTCCAAAGGGAAGCTCATAGGGTACTAGCTTCTGCTAGTGAGAGAGGGCACTCAAGACAGAGGGCAGATTTTTGTAACCTAACCTTGGATGTGACATCTCATTGCCTCTGCCATATTCCTTTCATTAGGAATGAAATTAAAATAATTTCATTAGACTTAAAGCAAGCAAATGGGTGAGTTCAGCCAACACTCAAGTGGAGGGGATTATATGAGGATGTGGATACCCAGAGGTGGAGATCATTGGGGACCATCTTGGAGGTTGTCTCCATTTCATAAATGAGGACATAGAGGCTTTCAGAGGCTCGGTAACTTGCCCTGTCTGCCTGACTCTGAAGCCCAGGTTTTTAACCATGAGGCTCCATTACCCTCGAACAACTTTAATGAGTTTCCTTAAACACTGACGAGAACTTGAGAAGTGAACGCATACCCTGTGTTTTGAATACAGGAATGGACGTGGGTTGGGGACCGAGATAGAATCTTTGCTTGGTTTCCTTCTCTGCCACTTAACCCTGTGCCCGAAGGATATTATTATCCTCTTAGACCTCATTTTCTCCATGTTCAGTAGAGACGATCAAAATGGAGTTCTTCTGTTGTAGGATTATTGTGAGAATTGAGAGAGGCAGCGTGTATAAAGTATGCCACTCCTGGTAGGAATTCAGTACAAGCTAGTTTCCCTTCTTCCCAATAATTTATTCTAATTTTGACAATGCTTTTCTCTCCCCTGAAGCATTTCCTTTAGGAACTGCTTTCTACCAGTAATTCTTTAAAATAATAACACTTAAAACCCTATAAAAAATGCTCTGCAACTCAGAGTGCTTCCCGACTCAGAAGTCTCTGTGGCAGAGACCTGACTGCAGGGCTGTCAGCTTTTGAGATCCACCCAGGGTCGTCTGACGTCCTGAAGCTGCCCGAGATGGAGAGTCCATTCGGAGGGAGAGGCGAGGGGGCTCCATGATGCTTCTTGTTCTCCATCTGACCTTCAGGGTGGATGTCTCATCTTCTGAGCAAGGTGAGAGGAGCCAAGGGGACCACTGAGAGACTATGTTCTTGGCAGACATCGGTATTCCAGCGCATGCCTGTTGGGAGTGAGTGGTTTTAAGTATGGACTCCCTGGCAGGGGCAGACAGGGAAGCTGGAGGACAGGAGGTTTGGGCAGATGGCAGCAGGTGCATGGGCTGCCCAGCTGCCAGTTGGCGGTCAGGTCTTCTTGATTTGGAGGGAGCAGTGCTCTGCTCAGAGGAGTACCTGGAGTGTCTCTTTCCTCCCCGGTCAACTTGACCAGCCTGTCAGTGTTTTCTCTCTCTCTCTCTCTCTCGCTCTCTGAGAGTGTGAGTCCTCTTGTGATTTTACCTGGGTCACTCCCAGGAGATAGAGAAGACATTGGCCGGGACTCACACCTTTCTTATTTCTGAGTATGAAGCAGGCATTGGTACGACTCAGATACTTTCTCCTTTTAACTTAAATTGTTCTTTTAATGGCTTCCAGGAATTTAAGAATAAAGTCCAAGACTCCGTTTCTGGGCTTTGCCACAACTCTCCTTGCCCTCAGCTTGCTCCGCTTTCGATATTGCTTTCCCCTTGGAATGCTGATAGTGTCCGTGATGATCATGGAAGGTGGTGGGGATGCTGATGGTGACAGTGGTGATGTTAACGGATGGTGTTGGTGGTGGTGATGATGCAAACGGGTGCTGTTGGAGATAACAGAGGAGGAGGAGGATGAAAGAAGGTGAGGATGGCGCTGCTGGCGTTGATGAGATGATGGCTGAGACTCAAGTGCTGGTTTATAATGCCAGTACTCACCAAGTGCTTCATACACATTGTTTCCTTCAGTCCTCGCAAGGACAGTTTCTGATAGTTTCCATTTCCTTCATTATTTGTGTTTCCATAAATGAGGACGCCGCGGTACAGAGGGATCGTCTAACTTGCCTGGCCTTACTCTGCTGGTGACGGCAGAGCCAGGCCTGATCTCCGGCTCTGGCTGACTCTGCGGCTCTGTGGGCAAAACAGAGAGAAGGTTGTGGCATCTCTGCACGGTGGCGGTCACAGGCCACTGGCAGCCTCATACAACTTTCTTTCCTGACCTCCTTCCCTCTCTCCTTTGACTGTGCTCGACTCTGCACTGAAGGTGAAGACTCAGGGACCATGTGGTGAGGTGGGAGCTGTTAGCTTTCTTGGAAAGAGGACAGAGGACAAGGAACTTGGCGTGAACATCCTCAGTGTCCAAGGCTTGCTCCCCACGGGTGGGGATGAGACGGTGGCTTAAGTTCTAATTCAGCCAGGTGGGTAAAAAGCACAGTGTTGAGATTAGACAGGTTTGGGTTCAAATCCAACTTTTAGCCCCCACTGGCCATGTGACCTTGGGTAAGATGATGACCTTGTCTCCTTGTCTTAAGACTCTTAATGAGGACTGGTGCCTACCCATACGAATGTCGTGGCATGGTCTTCACCTGTGAGCTGGTATTATTACCATTGGTATTACTACTGCTTCATGAACGCAGAGCCGCCGAGAAGTGGGGAAAACACCCCCTGAGCTCTAGTGTGTGGCAGATGCTTGATACTCACTGCCCTGGGCACTCGTGTAAATCCTGTAGGATGACTGACTTCACCGGGAAATGGATGGCTCCCTGTGGGGTCAAGTAGCTATTTCAGGACCATGCAGTTAATTAGGTACCAGAGTTGGGATGTGGAACTCAGAAGGCTCCCAAGCCAGTATCTTCACCCCACCAGACCCAGGCATTCCAGATAGCCGCCAACCTTCTTGGCACCGTAAGTGCTGAATCCTAGGATGTCTCAAAGCCCAGAGCATCTGGAAGGAGGTCAGCCTCAGGCCTGGGCTACTGTTTCCAACTGCCGTCCATCTTGGTGCTGACCAGGATTAGCGTGACCTCGGCCATGATCTCTCACAGCAGAAGGTCGTGAGCTGCAGCCACTGGCCTGGCAGGACACTTGTCCTCAGTTTCCCCAGGAGGTGGGGCTGGATGGCCCAAGGAGATGAATTCCAGCTGCCCTTCTGCGGTCACTCTCTCTGCTGGTGTCTAGCTATGATTGGCAGAGATGTCTGTGTGTGCGTGCATGCTAAGTCGCTTCAGTCATGTCTGACTGTGAGACCCCATGGACTGCAGCCCACCAGGCTGCTCTGTCCATGGGAGTCTCAGGCAAGAATACTGGAGTGGGTTGCCATGCCCTCCGTCAGGGGATCTTTCCGACCAAGGGACTGAATCCGCGTCTCATGTCTCTTGCATTGGCAGGCAGGTTCTTTACCACTAATGACACATGGGAAGCCCCAGGAATAAGAGCTACCAGTTACATTCTCAGTTAGACATCGCAACCCCATGAGGTTTTACAGAAGGTTTTACCTCCTCTTTGAGCAGAACTGGAATTGGAGGTAAAGTGGTTTGTTCAAGGTCACCCAGCTGGCAATGGCAGTGTCTGGACTTGAACCCAGGTCGCCCTCACTCTTGAGCACAGTGCCCCTCTGTGTGTGTTCATGGCCTCGTGGAGGAGAGAGAAGGGCCTGGCTGTTTCGGGCTCTCTTTTGGGTAGTTTTGCTTTGGGAGGCTGAGAACTTTTGAGAACAGAATTTCCAGCCTGCCATGGGTGGTGAGCTGAGGGCTGGGGGAGGTGAATGTGGCCAGGCTTTGCCCCGGCTCCTCTGGGCCCTCCGGCCTGTGAGCTCAGAGCATCTGCTGCTCTTCAGACGAAACTTCAAGGAGGCCTGGCCTGGGATTCCAGACAGGAGCCGGGAGAACAGAGTTCATGAGGCCTCTGCGCCCCCTGCAGGCCATAGGCTGGCAGTGCACCTGCCTTTGCACAGCAAGTGATTTGCTTTTAACAAACCTTTTTTTCTCCTCCAATTTAATGGAAGTATAATATACCTACTGGAGAAGCCAATGGCACGCCAATCCAGTACTCTTGCCTAGAAAATCCCATGGATGGAGGAGCCAGGTGGGCTGCAGTCCATGGGGTCGCAGAGTCAGACACGACTGAGCGACTTCCCTTTCACTTTTCACTTTCATACATTGGAGAAGGAAATGGCAACCCACTCCAATGTTCCTGCCTGGAGAATCCCAGAGATGGGGGAGCCTGGTGGGCTTCCGTCGATGGGGTCGCACAGAGTCAGACATGACTGAAGCGACTTAGCAGCAGCAGCAGCATAATATACCTACAGAAAGGCAAACAGTCTCGAGTCCGGCTTGTTGAGTTATCACAGAGAGAATATACCTGGGACATCATTACCCAGGGCCACTCTCCTCCCAGCATGTACCCTCCCCAGCACTGACTTCCATAATTAATTTTACACGTTTCAGCTTCATATAAATGGAGTCACACAGTGGGCTTTCTTTTGTACCTGGTTCTTTTGCCCACGAGAAATGCTCATATATGTTCACCAAATGATGTGTACAAGAATGTTTATAGCAGCACTGTTCACAGATGCCCTGTCATTGATAGCAAGTGGGTGAAAACACTGTAGTATATTTATCATGAGGTCATCCTGAAGTTGCTCAGTCGTGTCCGACTCTTTGCGACCCCATGGACTGTAGCCTATCAGGCTCCTCTGTTGGTGGGATTTTCCAGGCAAGAGTGCTGCAGTGGATTGCCATTTCCTTCTCCAGGGAGTATATTTATACAGTGTAGCTTTTAAAGCAATGGAAACAATTAACAACTGCTATGCCCAACTACGCTAATGAATCCTCACTGAGCTTTACTTGGTGTTCACGTGCTTCTTAAAACTCAACATTCCAAAAACTTGGATGGCAAATAGATGGGTAAAAAGTGAAAACAGTGACAGATTTTATTTTCTTGGGCTCCAAAATCACTGTGGACAGTGACTATGCCACGAAATTAAAAGATGCTTGCTCCTTGGAAGAAAAGCTATGACAAACATAGATAGCATATTAAAAAAGAGAGACGTCACTTTGCCGACAAAGGTCCATATAATCAAAGCTAAGATTTGTCCAGTAGTCATGTACAGATGTGAGACTTGGATGATAAAGAAGGCTGAGTGCCAAAGAATTGATACTTTTGAATTGTGGTGCTGGAGAAGACTCTTGAGAGTCCCTTGGACTGCAAGGAGATCAAACCAGTCAATGCTGAAGGAGATCAACCCTGAATATTCACTGGAAGGACTGATGTTGAAGCTGACGCTCCAATCCTTTGGTCATCAGATATGAAGAGCCAACTCATAGGAAAAAACCTTGAACCTGGGAAAGATTGAAGGCAGGAGGAGAAGGGAGTGCTAGAGGCTGAGATGGTTGGATGGCATCACTGACTCAATGGACATGAGTTTGAGCAGACGCTGGGAGATAGTGAAAGGCAGGGAGGTCTGGCATGCTGCAGTCCACGGGATTGCAAAGAGCTGGACATGACTTAGTGACAGCAATAACAACAGGTACCTCTCAGATGTGTCTTAGGAGCTGTCCCACCAGGTAGCCCTGGGCGGGGCACTCCCTGGGTCATTCTCAGACTGCCACTGCAGAGGAGGGCAGGAGCCCGGCCCTTCAGGACAGTTCTTGTCCTATAAACATCCTGTAGTTCAGTTGGTCTCAAGCCTTGACTGTAAATTAGAGTCTTCCACAGAGCTTTATAAAACAAAAGGAGAACACAAGACGAAAAACATCAGAGATTCTGATGTAACTGGTCTGGAGAGGGACCGGATGTGGGTTTTTTTTTTTTTTTTTAAAGCTTTCCTGGTGATTCTCATGTGTGACTTGAGTTGAGACTCTAAAGTTTGATCCTAGAACAGAGCAGCAGCATCACCTGGGAGCTGGTTGAAATGGCAGATTCCCGGGCTCCATCCCAGACCTGCTGACTCAGACTCTCAGGGTGTGGGGCCTGGGGTCTGTGTCACAGAGCCCTCCATGGGGGGCTGCTGCACGGTCAAGTGGATCCCCTTCTCTCTCTGCAGAGACTGAGGGTTTTGGTGAAGACTTGTTGGGAGAGGGGAACTCGAAGATCACAGATGATCATTTCCTAGGTCTAATGAAAGCCTTTCATGTGCATTTATTTACTGCCCATTCATTCAGTTCTTCCCACCTGCTGGGCCCCTTGCTGCATGCTCAGTGCTGATTTACAGTCCAAATGAGGGAAAAGCCACTGTCCTGTTAAAACACAATTGTAACAGAACTGTAGGCTTCCCTGGTGGCTTAGATGGCAAAGAATCTGCCTGCAATGTGGGAGATCGGGGCTTGATCCCTGGGTTGGGAAGATCCCCTGGAGAAGGGAATGGCAAGCCACTCCAGTATTCTTGCCTGGAAATTCCATGGACAGAGGAGCCTGATGGGCTACAGTCCATGGGGTTGCAAAGAGTTGGACACAACTGAGTGATTAACACTTTCACTTTTTCAGAGTGCAGAAAGCTCAGTCCTTGGGGGCAGTGGGAAACACCAGGCAGATCTTCTCTGAAGGATGTAATCTTAGCTGAGATCTGAAGATGAAGGTGATTTAATTGAATAAAAGGGGAACAAAGAACACTTTAAGCAGAAGGAGCACATCATGTACAAAGGTCCTCTAGCCAGAGGTATAATGGGTGAGCCACTGGAAGAAATGACGTTTACCTTCTCCATGAAACTGTCAACCATTGAAGTGAGGTAGGACTAGACTCTTTCCTTCTGTCCTTCAAGCAGTGATCTTTATGGGAGGAAAAAGTGGATCTTTGTTTGGTCCATATTTGCTATGGGATCCTATTCACTTCTTTCAACCCTAGAGCCCAGATAAGGATTGGCAAACTATGGCTTATGGGCCAAATCAGGTCAACCACCTGTTATCATTGTTGTTGTTCAATCTCTAAGTCGTGTCTGACTCTTTGCAACACCATGGACTGCAACACACAGCCAGGCTTCCCTGTCTTTCACCATCTCCCAAGTTTGCTCAAACTCATGTCCATTGAGTTGGTGATGCCATCCCACCATCTCATCCTCTGTTGCCCCCTTCTTCTCTTGCCCTAACCTTTCCCAGCATCAGGGTCTTTTCTAGTGAGTTGGCTCTTCACATCAGGTTAATAAGGTTTTAGCAGAATGCAGTCGTGCCCATTTGTTTATATGTTGTCTATGGCTGCAAGGGACTAGATCTGATAGATAGAGTGCCTGATGAACTATGGATGGAGGTTCGTGACATTGTACAGGAGACAGGGATCAAGACCATCCCCATGGAAAAGAAATGCAAAAAAGCAAAATGGCTGTCTGGGGAGGCCTTACAAATAGCTGTGAAAAGAAGAGAAGTGAAAAGCAAAGGAGAAAAGGAAAGATATAAGCATCTGAATGCAGAGTTCCAAAGAATAGCAAGAAGAGATAAAAAAGCCTTCCTCAGCAATCAATGCAAAGAAATAGAGGAAAACAACAGAATGAGAAAGACTAGAGATCTCTTCAAGAAAATTAGAGATACCAAGGGAACATTTCATGCAAAGATGGGCTCGATAAAGGACAGAAATGGTGTGGACCTAACAGAAGCAGAAGATATTAAGAAGAGGTGGTGAGAATACACGAAAGACCTGTACAAAAAAGATCTTCACAACCAAGATAATCACGATGGTGTGATCACTCCCTAGGGCCAGACATCCTGGAATGTGAAGTCAAGTGGGCCTTAGAAAGTATCACTATGAGCAAAGCTAGTGGAGGTGATGGTATTCCAGATGAGCTCTTTCAAATCCTAAAAGATGATGCTGTGAATGTGTTGCATTCAATATGCCAGCAAATGTGGAAAACCCAGTAGTGGCCACAGGACTGGAAAAGGTCAGTTTTCATTCCAATCCCAAAGAAAGGCAATGCCAAAGAATGCTCAAACTACCGCACAATTGCACTCATCTCACACGCTAGTAAAGTAATGCTCAAAATTCTCCAAGCCAGGCTTCAGCAATACATGAACCGTGAACTTCCAGATGTTCAAGCTGGTTTTAGAAAAGGCAGAGGAACCAGAGATCAAATTGCCAACATCCTCTGCATCATGGAAAAAGCAAGAAAGTTCCAGAAAAGCATCTATTTCTGCGTTATTGACTATGCCAAAGCCTTTGACTGTGTGGATCACAATAAACTGTCAAAAATCCTGAAAGAGATGGGCATACCAGACCACCTGACCTGCCTCTTGAGAAACCTATATGCAGGTCAGGAAGCAACAGTTAGAACTGGACATAGAACAACAGACTGGTTCCAAATAGGAAAAGGAGTACATCAAGGCTGTATATTGTCACCCTGCTTATTTAACTTCTATGCAGAGTACATCATGAGAAATGCTGGACTGGAAGAAACATAAGCTGGAATCAAGATTGCTGGGAGAAATATCAATAACCTTAGATATGCAGATGATACCACCCTTATGGCAGAAAGTGAAGAGGAACTCAAAAGCCTCTTGATGAAAGTGAAAGAGGAGAGCAAAAAGGTTGGCTTAAAGCTCAACATTCAGATAACGAAGATCATGGCATCTGGTCCTATCACTTCATGGGAAATAGAAGGGGAAACAGTGGAAACAGTGGCAAACTTTATTTTTTTGGGCTCCAAAATCACTGCAGATGGTGACTGCAGCCATGAAATTAAAAGATGCTTACTCCTTGGAAGCAAAGTTTCAGCAACCTAGATAGCATATTGAAAAGCAGAGACATTACTTTGCCAACAAAAGTCTGTCTAGTCAAAAGCTATGGTTTTTCCAGTAGTCATGTATGGATGTGAGAGTTGGACTGTGAAGGAAGCTGAGCGCCGAAGAATTGATGCTTTTGAACTGTAGTGTTGGAGAAGACTCTTGAGAGTCTCTTGGACTGCAAGGAGATCCAACCAGTCCATTCTAAAGGAGATCAGTCCTGGGTGTTCTTTGGAAGGACTGATGCTAAAGCTGAAACTCCAGTACTTTGGCCACCTCATGCAAAGAGTTGACTCATTGGAAAAGACCCTGATCCTGGGAGGGATTGGGGGCAGGAGGAGAAGGGGACGACAGAGGATGAGATGGCTGGATGGCATCACTGACTCGATGGAAGTGAGTTTGAGTGGTGATGGACAGGGAGGCCTGGCGTGCTGCGATTCATGGGGTCACAAAGAGTTGGACACGACTGAGTGACTGAACTAACTAACTAAGTATGGCTGCTTTCATGGTATAAGAGCAGAGTTGAAAGATGTGACAGAGACTGCCTAGCCCTTTACAGAAAAGAGTGCTGACTACTAGTACTAGTCTAGATAATCCTAGAAACTCAGATCTCCAAGACCTATATAGCTTTCACTCATCCTGACCTTCTTCCTCAAGAGAAACTCTCTGCTCTCTCCTTGCTTTTACTCCTGCTGAAATAAAAACCATCTGAAAGCTAAGATGTGACTTAGAACGCAAAAGAATTAACTTCCACTTTGAAGCATAAAAAAAAATCCCTTGTCTCTCCATCAGCCTGGCAAAACTTTGCAACGTTCCCACTCCCATTGGCTTTCCCTGGCGCTGATTGATTTAACAGAGTATTTTCCATGCACACCCAGGTTTGGCAAATGTAATAAGAGCTGAGTGTGATGACAATACCAATCTGGGGAGATTGATGGACTAGCCCAGGTTTCTCCCCAGTGAGGCCAAGCTGGGTGTTGACACAGCAATATGTTTGCCTGCTCATCTCATTAAAGTTTAATGCTTGAAAACTTCTTCTTTGCCTCCCATCAGAGATGGTCTCAAACACAGGAGGCTGCCACACTAGAGACTGATTAAATCTTTCCTTTTGCATCAGGGTTTGCAGGTATTTCTGCAACAGTTGCCAAAATAGGAAATTAATCACCCTGTCTCATTTGTGGCTGTTCTGCAAGGGACAGCAGAAGAGGAAAGAAAGGGAAAAGAAAAGGATTTTGGAAAGGCAGAGATAAACAACTTTCTTGTGGGGCTTTGTGAAGACTTTGGAATATGGTGATTTACTTCATGATGGAATAGGAACGGGGGCCCCCGTGCAATGACATATATTTTTTTCTCTTTCATCCGATGTGAGAGTTGGACTGTAAAGGCTGAGTGGCAAAGACTTGATGCTTTTGAACTGTGGTGTTGAACTGTGGTATTGAAGAAGACTCTTGAGAGTCCCTTAGGTTGCAAGGAGATCAAATCAGTCCATCCTAAAAGAAATCAGTCCTGAATATTCATTGGAAGGACTGATGCTGAAACTGAAGCTCCAGTACTTGGCCACCTGATGTGAAGAACCGACTCATTGGAAAAGACCCTGATGCTGGGAAAGACTGAAGGTGGGAGGAGAAGGGCATGACAGAGGATGAGATGGTTGGATGGCATCACTGACTCAATGGACGTGTTTGAGCCAGCTCCGGGAGATGGGGAAGTTCAGGGAAGCCTGGCGTGCTGTGGTCCATGGGGTTGCAAAGAGTCAGACATGACTGAGTGAACAACCTTCGTCCTTGTTTGTGTGCCTTGGTGTCTTCAGGAAGATGAGTCTGAACTCTTACTATGCTCTCTTCCCAAACAGTTGATGCTATCTCTTTGGTGGACCTTGTTCCTCAAATCCAAACATTTGGATTCCAGTCTCGTATTAGAGGGGCTTCCCTGATGGCTCAGCAGCAAAGAATCCACCTGCAGTGCAGTAGTCGTGGGTTTTATTTTGGGTTGGGAAGATCCCCAGGGGGAGGAAATGGCAACCCACTCCAGTATTCTTGGCTGGAGACTCCCACGAAGAGAGGAGCTTGGAGGGCTACATTCCTTGGGGCTACAGGGACCCGACTGAGTGACTAGGCATACTTGCAGCTGAATCTGCAGACTGCATGACCTGGAGCAGACACTTGACTTTTGTGTCAAAGGAGGGTTGTCAGACCCTGACCTCCCTCGTGTCAGGGAATGCAGGAGAGAAGGAAGGACTCGATATATCACCGCTTTCCCCTGCATGCTCGGAATCTGGCAAAAATGAATTACTTCAGGGGCACCTGTGGACCCAGATCTGATTCTGAGTCCCTGCTTCGGGGGGCGTGGGGGAGCTGGGCAGCGGACGGCAGGTGCTGCGTCAGTGGGGTGAGGGGAGGAGCGGACTAGGGGGTTTTGCCATGCTCCCTCTTCCCCCCATTCCTCTAGGGCATCTCGGAGACAGTGTGTTCCTGGGGCCTCTGGGCCAATGACAGGAGGGCCACATCCACCCGGCATGGTGGGCTGTGTGCATGGGTGTCACAGGGACACTGAATAGTAGAAAGGGGTGCAGAGGGATCAAGGTGAAATTTGGGTTCAGGTACTGTCTTAGTTTGTTTGGCTGCTCTAACAAAAACACCATAGACTGAGTGGCTTGTGAGCAACAGACATTTATTTCCCACTGTTCTGGAGGCGGGAAGTCCGAGGTCATAGTGCTTGCCAGCTTTGGTGTCTGATGGGGGTCTGCTTCCTGGTTCAGAGACAGCTGTCCTCTTGCTGGGTCCCCATGGGACGAAAGGGATGAAGGAGCTCTCTGGGGGCCTCATCTATAACGGCACTAATCCCATTCATGGGGACTCCACCCTCGTGACCTAATCACTTCCCAAAGGCCCCACCTCCTGATACCATTGCCTTTGGGGTTAGGGTTCCAACGTATGAACTCTGGAGGAGACACAAGCGTTCAGTTCATTGCAGGTGCCCAACAGCTTTTGCTTGCTGAGCATCTGAGGTGGACCCGCTGAGGGACCTCCGAGATGAAGTTGGGGGAATCAAGGTGATTGAAAGCTCCAGTAGCAGATATGACCCCGGACGGCACCCTCTCCAGCCCTTGTTCTTTATGCTGCAAACGTACCGATCGTCTCCCAGCCACTCTCACTGTTGCCTTTTCTTGTTTTCTCCCTGCTCCCTCCACCCCTCAGCCCTGTCTTCCCACGTCTGGCTCCTTCTCACCACTTGGTCTGGTCTTTTGTGTCCCCGACTCTGAGCGGCCTTCCCACCAACCGAGAGCGGCCTCTCTGGCCACACTGCATTCCAGCCCCTGTTTGGTACCTTTGTCTCCTCCGTCTCAGTCTATCAGTGTCTCACCTCCTCACTGTTCACACATGTCCATCAGGAGGAACCTCATCTGTCTGGTTTATGGCTGTTGACCACGGGGCGGGCACAGAGCAAGCACTCAGCAAACAAGTGAGAGGAAGCAGGGGCTGCCTTGGGGGGAAATGACTCCTTCTTTGAACTCCCTCCATTGCCGGAGAGTTTGATGGTCATTGCGTCTTTATTTGCAACCGGCTGCTCCATGCCCATGTTGCGATTCTTTTCTAGTTAGAGATCATTTTCAATTAAAAAGTGCATAAACCACAGCCAAACCACTAATACGTTTCTGCCCAGTAGAAAGACCCAGATCATGGATTTTATCATTTGCCACCATTGATTTTCCATGAGTAATAATTACATTTTATACACAACATCTGCACTAAGTGATATTTATATCTGCAATTATCTGGAGTAACTTTTAATGTTAAAATATATTATTTTTGGGAGGAGAGGGGGATGTTGACTAAATTGAATTTTTTTTTCCTTTTCCCATTGCTTTTTGTCCAGACAATGCTTATTCTCATATGAAATAATAATTTAGCAATCAGAGCCTGAAATGGTTTTATAAATGAAGTTTGAATTGACATTTCCACCAGCTGGGATAGTAATTTTCAGCTTTCATCAGGGTTGGTGAATTTAGATTCACTCCTGAAATTTACTTTGCTATTATTATCTTAGAAATCCTCTGGAGGGTTTTCTCAGATAACACAAGCTCTTCTTTTCATCACGCTGGGTATTACTCCTGTGAAGCTGTTGGCACATCGCCGTGCTCCTTAGCTTGGCATTCAAGGCCTCCTACGGCTGATGCATCTTTTATGGATTCAGAAATGCTTGTTAAGCCTCATCCACGTACCGTGTGTTCCAGGTGCTGGAAATCCAATGGTGACTGAGACAGATTTCTCCTCCCCTTCTGGAACTTGCAATACAGCTGGGGAGACAGGCAATGAAGAAACAGATTTGGGCAAGAGAGTTTATAGATTCTGATCATTGCCCAAGAGGAACAGGGTGATGAAATAGGAACTTAGGGGGAGGATGCTCTAGGTGGGTTGGCTTTGAGGAGAGCGTCTCTGAGAGAGGTGACATTTGAAATGACACCTGAAAGATCAGGAGGAACCCGTCAAAGAGAGAGAGGAGGGAAGAATATTCGTGGAAGAAGGAAAAACTGGTGCAAAGGCTGGAAGGTGGGGGCCAGCTGGCCCTTTTGAGCGATAGAAAGGAACTCAGAGTAGCTGGGGTGAGAAAGGGTTGGGGGGGGGGGAGCAGGCAGAGGCCTGGAGGGCACTGGAGGTCTTGTTAAAGGGACTGCATTTTATTCTGAGAGTGTGGGTTGGGGAAATTTAATTAAGTGGTATATGCACTCTGTGTGTATTCAGTCATGTCAGACTCTCTGCAACCCCATGGACTGTAGCCCGCCAGGCTCCTCTGTCCATGGAATTTTCCAGGCAGGAACACTGGAGTGGGTTGTCATCTCCTCCAGGGGGCTCTTCCCAAACCAGGGATCCAACCTCCTTCTCCCGAATCTCCGGCACTGGCTGGTGTGTTCACCACTAGCGCCGCCTGGGAAGCCCAGTGGTGTATGAGTGCTAGTCATTGTTCAGTTTAGTGTGTGTTTTCAGAAGGTCATGCTGGCTACTGTGAGGATGATGTAGGGTGGAGGGCAGTCTTGGTACCATGGCGGAGGCTGTGGTTCCATGGAGGAGACTGTGGCTTTGGTTCAGGCTGGAGATGAAACGGTGGTACCTCGGACCAGGCTGCTGGTGGTGGGGATGGAGAGAGGTGGGCATGTTGAGAGGCGGACAGTCACACAGCCAGCTTGATGGTGGCTTATTTCCCAGCAGAAGCCTTCTTTCTGCCAGATGGTCCCGCCCTATAATGCGTGTTATCCCAATGTGGGGCTGAGTCTCCTGCACCCCACCCTCCCTGTTGCTCAGCACTTCTTCTCCACCTGTTGTCGCCCCTGGGTTCTTAGGATTGGATCCACGATCTTTCCTCTGTGAATTCTCTGGCTGCTGCAGGTCTGCTGACTTCACCCCTCTCCCACGCCCTTCTTCAGAAGCACTAAGTCAGTGGTTCTCAAGGGTGAAGTGGGTTAATGGCTCCAGGTCAGCTGGATGAAATGCAGTCTCCAGAACCTTGTCCTGCAGGGGATTCTGATTCACTGGGTCTTCCTGGGTCCCAGGAGTCTGACTTCTCACAAGCAGCATCTTGGTGCTGATGCTGGCAGCCCCGTCTGGCTCTGTTCTGTCTTCTGACATTTCAACCAGCTCATGTTGCATCTTCTGTTCTAGATCATACGCCCTTGGAGGGTAGAACCAGACATTACTTCATGTTTGTCATCCTCCTGTGCCTGGGCCCGTGCTATGCAGGAAGAGATGCTTAAGTGTCTGTCCTGTGGCTGGTCAGCCTGTCCTGGCACAGATGGCATTGCCCCCCTTTCCCATTTGCTGGACTCTCCCTACCCAGGTCCCAGATTTCCGCCCTTCCTTCTACTTGGTAACACCTGTTGATTGCTCAGTCCAGGTCTGAAAGTTAACTCTGCACTGATTCTTTCACTCCCACTTTTTAGAAGGACAAAAGGAGGCTTAGAGAAGCTAGATCCCTTGACTGAGACCCCACAGTTAGGGCAGGATAAAGATCGGAACCCAGAATTCTCTGACTCCAAAACGGCCCCTCATCATTTCTTTTCCCTCCTTCAGCAAATATTTATTGTGTGCCTCTCATGTGCCATGCACGAGTCTCCCGCTGTCTCCCTTTTCCCTCTTCCTACCCTCAAATTCTCCTGGGTCTGCCCTCGGGGAGAACAGATTAGTCTACTCTGTGCAAGGGTCAACCCTTCAAATATTTGTAGGCAGCTCTTAGGTTTCCCCCATGACTCTTGCTGTATGATACCTCCTGACTCAGAGTTCTCTTCTACCCTGGGCACCTCTCTGGGAGCACCCTCCTCAGCCAGTGCCCCTTCGAATGTGGAACCACCTTTGGAGGCTCCAGGTCTGGTCCCATTAGGGCAAAGCAGTCCTGTCGGTGTCAATTCCATAAACTCCTGGGATGGTAACTTCTTCACCACACAGTTGGTTCACCAACTTGCTGCTCTCCCTAGGGACAGCTTCCATCCATAATTCTGCATTGCCTTTAGGATTACAATTTTGGCTTCATTTTACCTCTCATCCTCTTCAAATCCCAGTGAAGCAGACTGTAAGGACAAGGAATGTGTGACTAAGAGAAGTTATGCCCCAGAGATGTCTTGCAGTGACCAGACATCATAATTTTTAATATATATATATTTTTGCAGCAACTGCTTTCAGCATTACATGAGCCCCATAAAAGAAAACATGATTATCCACTTCCCAGCCAAGCAGGCTCCCAAGTTTCTAAATCAATTAATAGCAGATGAACCATATGGTCACCCTGCCCATCAAGTGAAAGGGTTAGTGGAGGGTGGGAGGTGGCGGGTAAGTAGGGTGCCCCTTTTGTTAAGAGGGTTTTCTCTGGAAGCCAATGGGGCTGCAGTCAAACCTCAAGCTGGCTTTGGCTAAGTTACTTAAGCTCTCAGAGCATCAGTTTTCTGATCTGCGAAATGAAGGCAATGGTGGCATCTCCTTCCTGAGTTGCTGAAGTATTAAATGAGAAGGTGTGTGCAAGGCTCTAAACACAGGACGTGGTAACGTGCTCAGTGCTTAGTGAAGGTCAATCTGACTATTATCGTTGCAGGGGGTGCAGGCAGGTAAGGAGCTATAGTGCAGACTGATCAGTGGGGCAGGCAGAAGGGAGCTGCGGGCTTAGTTAAACCAGGGGAAGGAGTCCAGAGGGACTTCTTGGAGGAGGGGGTGAATGAGGTGGTGCAGAGGATGGTTGATCCAGGCAGAAGGATCAGAACAACCTCAGGGAGAGAAGAGAGGCTGGCCCTCCTGCTGGGTGGTGTGTCCCGGTGGGTGGGGCCTCTCCAGAGGAAAACGGAGAGGCTGCTGAGTGTTCTTCCCCAGACCGGCCAGAGAGCATGGGGAGGACTCGGGTATCAGATCTCAGGCTTCGGCCCCTGGCGCCCTGCTTCTCCCCTAAATCACTCTGCTCTGCTTCTCCAGGTCTGGCTGGAGACTTGCCTTTTGTGGCAGCTGCTGTAGGTGGCAGCAGAAGCCCGACAAAGCCTGTCTCTTCAGGGCAGCGAGAGGGGAGGAGATGTAATGAGGACCCTGTGGTCTCCAGCCTCTGTTATCACCACGGTGGTTAGACTGGGAGCTGAGGGGGTGCAGGCTGGCGGCAGCCGCATTAACAGATTTCTCTATTGAGTTAGAGTCTTTCTGCAGACGTGTGCGGACTCTGCCCCGCCGGAGCCTGCCCTGCGAATCGGATCTTTATCAGATCGACTCCTGTCGGCTCCAGGCACCTCCTGCCCCCCTCTCCCCGGGAGACCCTGAGAGACGGCCAGAGCAGGGACACCAGGGCAGAGATGCTGAGCTGGATCAAGACCTTCACAGACCCAGTCCCGGAAAAGACCGACTCCCCACTGCAGTGTGTACTGACGCAGCCAAGTTCTGTGCTTGCCCCTGACGGTCGCTTTGATTCTTCTGTTCAGAGGTGTCAAATACATGCCTCTTCTCCATGGTATTGTCTCCTCCTTCCCCGGTACCCCAGGCAAGTGCCTAAGGTGCTTGCTTATTGCTCAGAGGCAAGACAGTTCAGTTCAGTCGCTCAGTCGTTTCCGATTCTTTGCGACCCTGTGGACTACAGCACACCCGGCTTCCCTGCCGATTACCAACTCCCAGAGCTTGCTCAAACGCACGTCCGTCAAGTCAGAGATGCCATCCAGAGGCAAGGCAGCCCCGTGGTTAAGGCGCAGGCCTCTTCCTGGGTAGGCAGGGGATAGGCGTGACTACCATTGTTTCTTTGTGACTTTGGGCAAGAGAATTAACCTCTCTGTGCTTTAGTTTTCTCCTCTGTGAGATATACCGCCTACATCTTAGCTCTCATTTTTGTTCTTATGGGAGAATCTGGGAAGACCTTTGGTTTTATGGACAAAGCAGCCTGCCTTTGGGAAGTCATTCTTCATCCCCCGCCTACCCCCATCAAAAAAAACTGTCTTGTTTTGTAACAACGCTGAGATTTAATTCTCATCTTATACATTTCATTGAATCAGGAAATGGCAACCCACTCCAGTATGGACAGAGGAGCCTGGTGGGCTACAGTCCCTGGGGTCCCAAAGACTCAGACATGACTGAGGAAGAGAAGTGCCTGGGTCTCTGAAGGTATCACTGAGCTGAGAGGTATACACTTCACCCACTCAAAGTGTGCAAGTCTGTGGTTTCAAGTGTACACAGTTGTGCAAGCACTGCCTCACGCAGTTTTAGAGCATTCTCATCACCCCCAAAAGAGGAACATCCCCTTTAGCTATCAGACCCCAGTCCTCCCACCCCACCCACCCCCCAGACCCCTGGCAGACACTAATCTACTTTCTGTTTCCGGATTTGCCTCTCCTAGACATTTCATAGAAATGACCTTCTGGGGCTTCCCAGGTGGCTCAGATGGTAAAGAACCCACCTGCCAATGAAGAAGACACGGGTTCCGTCCCTGGGTCAGGAAGATGCCGTGGAGGAGGAAACGGAAACCCACTCTGGTATTCTTCCTGGGAAATCCCATGGACAGGTTACAGTCTATAGGATCACAAAAGACTCTGACACAACTTAGCGTCTAGAAAACAACAACAAAATATATGTAACATTAAATTAAAAAAGAAAGAAAGGACCTCCTTCCTTCTTGGCTGGGTGTCAGCCACCCCTGCCCTGCCCCCTAGGACAGGGAGGGGAAATGGCTTACCTGTTACCCCCAGAGCTGGTTTGGGGCTGTCTCTGCTGTCCTTTCCTCCTGTCCAGAGGGCTTGGCCTGGAGGAAACCTGCCAGCCAGCCCTTGTCGCTCACAGCACAAGAAGCTTGGCTCCCGATTACTCATTTCAGACTCAATTTGTGGCTCTGCCAAGAGCAGCAGTGTCCCTTGAGCATGTAACCCGATTATTCCCGCCCCCCCCCCCCCGCCCCGCCTGGGTCCTGCGGGTCTGGACCATGCAGCAGGCAGCCTCCCAGGACCTACAGCTGCCCAGCGAGCTGGGGCCTGCCAGGAGCCTGCTGGGCCTCCGTCTCTGCTCAGTGGAGCCTGCCCAGCCTGGCCCCAGCTCTTGGATAACAAGGTTGCCCTTGGCTTCTGTCTTCAGGCGTCGGAGAGATAGTTTCCTATAGTGAGACCAGTGGTCCTGACTGCTATGACCGTAAATTTGGCCAGACTCACCGTCCACATCGGCACAGTCCTCCACAGGCCCCATTCATTGAGCAGGCTTGGGTTGACCTCCATGTGTGGACCTTTGTATTTTTGTGTAACTTAGCACTCTATCTTTTATCACCATGAGGTGGTGAAGGGGGCCTGTGCCATTTCCATCCAGCAAGCCGGGCAGACGCACGAGAGCAGGTGTGTGTCTCCCATTTGCTGAGCACCCGCAGGGCGCAGACACCAGGGTGGGTGTTAACTCTTGTACTCCTCCCTGCCACATGATGAGTAAGGAACAGCACTTGGCTCCACTTTCAGTGAGGAGGCTGAAGCTTAGGAGGACAGAAGCATGACCAGGCCATGAGTGGCAAGGTCAGATCTGGGCTGAAGCCAGACGTTCTGGCTGCAGAACACGTGCTGACCCCCAGCAGAGAAGGTAGGAGGACATTTCTTTAAAATGTCCAGCCTGAGCAAATCCACAGAAACTGCAAGTAAATTAGTGGTTGCCAGAGGCTGGGAATATTGGTGCATTTGGGAGGTGATAGCTAAGGGTCGGAGAAGGCAATGGCACCCCTGGGCTGCTGTCTATGGGGCCGCACAGAGTTGGACACGACTGAAGCAACTTAGCAGTAGCAGCAGCAGCTAAGGGTAGGGAGATGCTGTTGGGCGCAATCCAAAAGTTGTGCGACTACCACCACAATCAGTTTTAGAACACTGTTGTCACCTCAGAAGGTTGTCTGCTATTGTGTGCTGCCCGACTTGCTTGGTGGGAATGGCACAGGCCCTCTACCTCCTGAAGATCATAGTGTAACACTGTTCTAATTGTGGTGGTGGTCGTATGACTCATGAATATATTAAAAACTGCTGACTCGTACACTTAAATGGGTGAACTGGGTGGTTGGCGAATCATATCTTGATAAAGCCACGGCCAAAAGGGAAGAAATGAGGAACTGATGTTTGCAAGGCTGCATAAACCTCCCAATCATACCCTAGGTAAAACCTGGAATTTCTCGTCTTTACATTTAACTCAACGGTCCTCGGGATAACCTTGAACCCCAGATGGCAGAAACCATTGTCGAGCCTCTAGTTGCCCTGCCCAGCTGAGTGCTGTCTCGTTTTACTTCACTCGCTGCTCACAGGATCCTGGTAACGTGCCGTCTTTTATTTCGGATCCCAGCTACGTATTTCCACAGAGTCGGGGAGAGTCTGGGTTGGGTTTAATCCACTGGCTGGTCCCTGAGCAACTTTTGCAGTCTGAGATTCTAGGTGTGATATGTGTGGGTGGGCAGAGACACCCCCTCCTGACTCCCAGCCCCCACCCCCCCCCCCCAGTCCCCCTTCTGCTGCCTTGCTTACCCTCATCGAGGCCTAGCTCTGGGGACCAGTCTGAGCACAGCCAGACCCAGGCCCTGCGCTGAGAGCCACCCCCTCTGTGTGGGCTCCTGCCTCTTGCTTTGCTGAGAAGGTTTCTGTCTCCTTGTCATCCCTGACTGCATGACAGACGTCTGTCTCACAGGACGAGTGAGAGCGAAGGAAACCCCACCCCAGCACACTTTGGAAGCCCGTGGCTTTTGCGGGGCTGGTTGGGGATCCCCCGTGGGGGTGTGTTTGGAGGGGCTGAAGCCTCGCGCAGCCAGGACGCATCAGCCAGCAAACCTGGGCGCAGCCTCACCCTTCCTGTGCTGGAGAACTTCTCTTACCCTCTCTCCCAGCTCTGCCTCGTCACGGTTCCCTGAGCCGGGTGCATTCCGGTCCTGGGAGGAGAGATGACATTGCCCAGATTACAGGCTGGCTCTGGGGGTCCTGGATCATGAAACCCCTGCCAGTAATGAGAATGAGGAGCCCTGCCCTTGCCTTTGAGCCTGTGCTGCTTTATACCCATCGGTGGGCCTGCTGGGCTTTGCCATCCTCAACATGTGCCTCTCTTCTGCCTGCCGGGAACCCTGTGAAGGCAGGACCCCAGAGTCCTCTCGTCAGCCCCTCCCGGTGTTCAGCTGGGCCCCTGTACCAACGACAGGCTGGGACCACGTGTGGATGAATACAGTGCCGGCAGCTGGTGGGCACAGAGGTGGAGGGTTGACAGGCCCTTGTCCAGTCGCTTCCTGCCTCTGTCCTCTGTCCTCATGGACTCAGCCTCTCCTCCTTCGTCTCCTGGTCTCCTGGACCTTCCCTTCTCTGGTCTCTTCCCAGTCATCCAAGTCCGGGTGGATGAAGCCAGATCAGAGAAAAACAAACAAATTAGAAATGTCCCCAGAGTAACATGAATATAAATAAGGACGCAGAGGCTTCTGCTTGCCCGCTGATTACTCACACATCGTTCCAGAGGCGTCGGCCGCCTAGCTCAGCTCCACGGAATGTAAAGATAAATTAAACCTATTAATCACCCCCGGCAGTGGGGCTGGCCTGAGCCAAGACTGGGAAGGTAGGCTTTAGGACAGAGATGAGCCAGCAAGAAGGGAACCCAGGGCATCACAGAGTCCCTGGGGGAGGCAGCACCTGCTCTCTAAGAAACCCTTCCTTAATGTGCTGTAAAGAAAGTGTTAGCTGCTCAGTCGTGTCTGACTCTTTGGGACCCCCACCTTTGACTGTAGCCCACCAGGCTCCTCTGTCCATGGGATTCTCCAGGCAAGAATTCTGGAGTGGGTTGCCATTCCCTTCTCCAGGTGTCTTCCTGACCCAAGGACTGAACATAGGTCTCCTGTATTGCAGGGAGATTCTTCACCATCTGAGCCACCAGAGAAGCCCCTACCAATCTTGATTCTATCTGATGTGGCCGATGGATACTTCAGAAGCTGTCCTGTGTGGGAGGACATCATCCCATTCAGAACGGGTCTGAACCCTTCTTTTGATGTCTTCACACGCTCCCTTTATGGTCCCTCTTTCATCCGCTACTGTCTGGCATCTGCCCTACTGTTCGCTCAAGCCTTGACTCAAAAGTCCCCTTCCAGAGACCACCAGATCTAGAGTCCTATTCCCTCCCCCAGCACTTTGTTTTCCTCATAGTGGGTCCCTGGACTCAGCACAACCTGGGTTCGAATCCTGGCTCTGCTATAAGTTGTATGCAACCTTTCTGTGCCTCAGTTTCCCCACCTTTAAAATGGAATTGAACAGAAGCTACTTCACAGGGTTGTGGTGAGGACAGAGGACACACGTTCACGTCAAGTGTTTAGAACAATGCCTGGCGTGGAATCAGCAACGCTGACCACCGTTGCTGCCGTGGCTCCTGTTACAATTGCTGCTCTTATTTTTGGAATGTTTTGCCATGACTGGAAACCATCTCCTTATTTGTTGGTGTTGATCATCTGTCTTTCTTCCCTCAGCAGCATGTGAGCTCCATGAGAGCAGGTTTTCTCGCCTTTGCTCCCTTCAGTTTCTCTGCCGTGGGGAGCATGTGTGGGTGTTCAGTAAGCATGGGGTGAACGAATGAACCAGGTGTTGGTGGACATCAGGCTGAATGGACAATTTTCCAAGAGGCGGGAGGTGGCAGAGACCCACCTGCTCTGTTTTCTGGATATGAAGGAGACACTTCCTGTGCATTGAGTTGTGTCCACCCGCCCTCCCACCAATGGTGTGTTGAAGTCCTAACCCCCAGTACCTGTGGATGTGACCTTATTTGGAAATGGGGTCTTTTAGATGTAATCAAGTTAAGATGAAGTGACACTGGATTGGGGTTGGCCCTATTCCAGTGGACTTCCCAGGTGGCACTAGTAGTAAAGGACCCGCCCGCCAATGCAGGAGATGCAAGAGATGTGGGTTTGATCCCTGAGTTGAGAAGATCCCCTGGAGAAGGAAATGCAGCCCACTCCAGTATTCTTGCCTGGAGAATCCCATGGGCAGAAGAGCCTGGCAGGCTACAATCCATGGGGTTGCAAAGAGTTGGACATGACTGAGGGGTCTTGTAGGACCTCTGCCAGCAAATAACTCAAATGACTGTTCCAATGACTGGTGTCCTTATAATAGGAGGAAATCTGGACACACGCACGCGGACATAGGGAAGAAGGCTGTGCAAGGATGGAGGCAGATTTGAGAGCAGCATCTGCAAACCAGGGAATGCCAGGGGTTACTTGCAGCCACCAGGAGACAGGAAGAGGCGAGGAGTCTTCCTAGAGCCTTTGGAGAGCCTTGCAGACACCTTGATTCCAGTCATTGGCTATTTGAAACTGTAAGAGACAGGGTTTATGCTGCTTGGGGCCATCTGGTTTGTGGTGACTTGTTGTGGCAGCCCCTAGGGAGCTAGCACAGCTTTTCCCATGCACTCCTGTCCCATCGGGATGGGAAAGAAGTGGGTGAGTCAGCCCAAGTCGGTGTGTTTATCTTCCATTGCTCCATAACATTATACAAACTTAGCAGCTTGATCAGAGAAGGCGATGGCACCCCGCTCCAGTACTCTTGCCTGGAAAATCCCATGGACGGCAAAGCCAGGTAGGCTACAGTCCATGGGGTCGCTAAGAGTCAGACACGACTGAGCGACCTCACTTTCACTTTTCATTTTCATGCATTGGAGAAGGAAATGGCAACCCACTCCAGTGTTCTTGCCTGGAGAATCCCAGGGAGGGCGGAGCCTGGTGGGCTGCCGTCTATGGGGTCTCACAGAGTCGGACACGACTGAAGCGACTTAGCAGTAGCAGCAGCAGCTTTGATACAACACATTTATCTTCTTCTTCTTCAAAAAAAAGTTGATTATTTGGCTCTGCTGGATCTTAGTTGAGGGATCTTTGATTTCTGTTGTGGCATGTGGGATCTTTAGGTGTGGTTTGTGGGATCCAGTTCCCTGACCATGGATCGAACCTCAGGCCCCTTGCATTGGGAGTGCAGAGTCTTGGCCTCTGGACCACCAGGGAAGTCCCACATATAAAATATTTGTTATCTCACTGCATCTGTGAGTCGGGAGTCTGGGCAGGTCTTAGCCTGATCCTCTGCTTCTAAACCATATAGGCAGCAGTCATGGTGTCGGCCAGGGCTGAGGTCTCATCTGAGGCTTGACTGGGAGGAATCCAATCCCTTGTTGCTCTAAGTCCTGGATCCCCAGTTCTGTTCAAAAGCCACCCACAATTCTTTGGCTTGTGGGTCTCCTCACCCCAACACGGCCACTTGCTTCATCAAAGCCAACAAGGGTGAGGGAGTTTCCAGAAGGTGGACATTGCAGTTTTCATGTAGTGTAATCACGCTGATACTTTCCAAGTGTGATGTTGGCAAAGACTCTTGAGAATCCCTTAGACAGCAAGCAGATCAAACCAGTCAATCCTAAAGGAAATCAACCCTGAATATTCACTGGAAGGTCTGATGCTAAAGCTGAAGCTCCAATACTTTGGCCACCTGATGCGAAGAGCTGACTCATTGGAAAAGACATTGATGCTAGGAAAAACTGAAGGTGGGAGGAGAAGGGGATGACAGAGGATGAGATGGTTAGATAGCTTCACTGACTCAATGGACGTGAGTTTGAGCAAACTCTGGGAGATAGTGAAGGACACACGGAAGCCTGGTGTGCTGCAGTCCTTGGGGTCACAAAGAGTTAAACACAACTTAGAAACTAACAACGATTACCTTTGCCCTATTCTATTCACTTAAAGAAAATCACACGTCTTGCCCACACTCAAGGACAGGGGATGGCACAGTATGGCTCTCAAGAGGTGGGGATGACAGGCCACCTCAAAGCGTGTTGAGCAGAGTCAGGTTGGCAGAAGTTGAGAGCCAACCGGACCTCTGACATCTGGTGGGACTGTGTCCTCTGTGGGCAAGCGGACTCGGAGCAGTTCCTATGGCAACTGACAGTCTGGGGGTTCTGCCAGGTCCCTAAGGTTGTGGGAGCTCTGTCTTTGCTTGTTCCTCTCAAGCCAGAGGTGCGCATAACGTCAGGGATCTTGTTGTAAACTCAGCTGATTTCTCTCACAGCCACACCCCACTCAGTCGTACTGAGTGTAACTGTGTCTGAAATGCCAGGGGTGCGGCATGAAGCGGAGACGAGTTGCGTTTCCAGTCTCACAGCCTTAGCGTCCAGTGTGCGATTTAGACAGTAGACAGCCACATGCCTCAGAGCGTGTGACGACCCACTGGGATCTGTGCTGTGACGTGCAAGGGCAGTGTGGGAGCAGAGGGCCTTTGGATCAGACGTGGCCCAGGGTGATGAGGGGTGAGTACAAGCAGGTAAAGCCACAGATGGGGAGGTCCCGCAGCTGGACAGACCGCGGAGCATCGTGGGCTGAGAAGGCTGGCGGCGCCCTCTGTTGTTTCCCCTGCGGAGGGTAAGCTTCAGCACGGCAGGGCCCTTGGTCATCGTCATGCGTGTGTCTCCAGCACCGCACACTGTGCTGTTAGCACTCAAGGGATATCTATTAAGTGAGAAAACAGAGAGAGTGAAGGGGAGAGTAGAATGAGAGGAGGTGGGTGGGGGCCCAGGGTGCCGGCTTTGTGAAACTCTGTCCCTGTTCCAAAGAGCAGTGGTGGGCCCTCCGAGGTTCACCCCACTCCCCAGGGGAGAGCCACCTTTGGGATATGCATTTTCAATAGTCCCTGTGGCTGTCATGTGGACGATGGATTGAGGAGCAAGAGAGGGGGTGCAGGAGGGCATAGAACGGGGGCAGGGCCCTGGGCCAGGCTGGTGGATGTTCAGAGCCAGGTGGTCACATACACAGAGAGGAGTGGATGGATCTAAGAGATTCTGTTGGAGGTGAAAGTGAGGCCTTGGCAGTGGATATGTAAGTAAGAGGCTGAGGTCATGGCCAGTAGCCTGTGTCATGGCCTGGCTGAGTGTCCCCTGAATCAGAAGATTCTCTATGATTTAATCCTTTGCTTTTAGAGGGTGACCACGTGGAATCAGGGCACAAGTACACTGAAGTTCAGAGCTCAGCTCCGCCCTTCCCAGGATGTGTTGCTAAAACTTCTGATATTCCATCACCTTCCCTTTGGGAGGTGCCTGACATACTTGCTTGTCAGGACCGTTGTAAAGATCCACGATGATCAAATGAGGGAAGGCACCAGCACAGGGCCTGGCCCAGAGCCTGCCAGCTGTGTGACTTGTGCCGCCTGCTAACCTTTCTGCACCCCAGTTCCCTGGTTGCTAAAACAGAGCCCGCTGTTCTGTGATTGCAACAGGACAGACCGTTCCAGAACTCGGTGGCTTTAAATGGCAATCACATTAGCTCATATCGCTGTGGGTTATCTGGGCCCTGGATGATCCTGGCTGGGTGTGGAGCAAGTCCTTCTTCCTGCAGGCGTGTGAGTCCGTGGGTGGCTCTGTTCCTTGTGTTTCTCATCCCAGCAGGGGAGCAGGCAGGGGCTGTTGATCTCATGGAGTTGGCAGGATGCAAGAGGGAAGCAGAAAGACATGGAGCCTCTGAAGGCCCAGCCTTGTCACCTCTGGACCTGGCACCAGTGGCCAAAGCAAGGGACATGGTCGAGTCCAGACTCAGGATAGGGAATAACATTCTGCCCAGGGTGAAGCCAGAGTGAAGGTGAGAACATAGCGGGGGGTGAAGAATCAAGGCCCTCAGTTCAGTCTTCCAAGGTCGTTAACCTGTAGAGTTGCCCTCCTCAGAGATGGGTGTGACGGTTAATTTTATGAGTCAGCTTGGCTAGGTCACTGGGTACTTGTGTTTTGGTCAAACATTCTCCGTGCTCCTCTTAGGGAGTTTTTGGATGAGATTGACATTGACAAATAGGTGGACTTGAGTAAGGCAGATTCCGTCTGTCTGTGGGTGGGCTTCTTCCATCAGCTGAAGACCTGAGCAGAACAAGAGACCAGCCTCCTCCAAGCAAGAGGGAATCTCCAGTTGACAGCTTTCAGAATTCCTCTGCAGCATTGACTTTTTCTCCTGACTGGCCTTTGAACTGGCCTATAAGCTCTTCTTGGGGCTCCTGAACTACTGGCCCACCTACAGACTTTGCATTTACCAACCTCCTTAGTTGTATGAACCAACTGCTATGATAAGTCTCTTTGTCTCCCTGTCGTTTGTCTGTCTTTGTCTCTCTGCCTAATGCATTGGTTCTGTTTCTCTGACGAATACAGTGAAAAATGAGCTACTCCACACCAAGCTCCTAGAACCCAGCCTGGCACGTCATAAATGATCCTGGAGTGTCTTAGCCTCAGCACTGTTGACACTTTGAGCCAAATAGTTCTCTACCCTGGGGCTTCCCTGATAGCTCAGCTGGTAGTGAATCCACCTCAATGCAGGAGACCCTGGTTTGATTCCAGGGTCAGAAAGATCCCCTGGAGAAGGGATAGGCTACCCACTCCACTATTCTTGGGTTTCCTGATGGCTGAGACAGTTAAGAATCTGCCTGCAAAGCAGGAGACCTGGATTCGATCTCTGAGTCAGAAAGATCCCCTGGAGGAAGGCATGGCAACTCATTCCAGTATTCTTGCCTGGAGAATCCCATGGACAGAGGAGCCTGGCAGGCTATAGTCCGTGAGGTTGCAGACTCAGACGCGACTGAGTGGCTAAGCACAGCAATAGTGGGGCCCATCCTGCATGTCGTAGGGCGTTTAGCAGCTTCCCTGGCCTCCACCAACTAGATGCCAGTAGCACCGCCCAGCCATGACAACCCAAACCAGAGATGTCTCTAGACTTGGCCAGAGGTTGAGAGCCACTGGTGTAAAGGTTAGTCATCCTTAGTATTGTCTGAGTCACTGCATATCATGGATCCACATGACTATTATTATTATTGTTCTCTTTTGCTGTTTTACTGAAGCCATTGCTGTAAAAGGGAGGAGCCATATCATGAAACAGTCAGCTGTGAAAAAGCAGTGCAGTTTGTTTTTCTAATTTGTCTTCAAAGGAATTAGAAAGTTACACAGAGCTCAGACTAAGCCCTGGCTCCCAAAGGTTTTTGGAAGAGCAGACTAGCTATTCTTGTCCCTAGAAGCATCAGTAGCTGCATCTTAACAGTGGCAGAGGCTGAACACAAATGCTCTTAGTTTTGAACCTCCGGTTTGAGGACGTATGCAAAGTGAGAGGAGTGAGCATTCTGGTCTCTTTGTTTTCTCTGCAGAGATCATCAGGGGGTGCCTTTATTTTTCTTGTCATATGTAAGGTTTTCATTATTTTCTCTCTCTCTCCCTCCCTCCCTCCCTGTAGCCCTCCTTCATCTCTCTTCACACACATAAACACACACACACACACACCCCATGAACGATTAATAACCTTGGGAGATAGCTTCAAATGTTATTCTCATTTTATAGATGAATAAGCTGAGGCTGAGAAACGTAAAGCAGCTAGCCTGGAGTTGTACAGCGAGTGAGTGAATTGAACTCATGTTGGTTTGATTCCAGTGTTCAGCCTCCTAAACACAACATAATTACTTTATCAGGGTGAATCTAACTATGTCCCTAAAGGTCTCAGAATCTTGCTGAGGGGGAGACCAGAAGATTGAAGTGAATTGTTACTCCCCAGCTGTGTGGAGTACAGCCTGAATGAAGTGTGTAAAGCACCAGGTATTAAAGTTTATGAGTCTATTAATCCACGGCTTTGGAGGAATTAAAGTTTCATATTGATGATAAACCTTCCCTAATAAAACGTAAGGGAAGCAGGAATAAATCTCTGATTCCAAAGGACCCCAAACCACTTAAACAATTGTATGTGAGATGGATGGGTGCTATGGCAGTGGGGTGATATGTCTTGTCCGGTGGAGGGTACTTTGGCAAAGTGGTTCTTTTGCTTCCGCTAAGTGGTGGAGATAAAATGATGGATGTGTGCTATTGATTTCATGGGAGTTTGCAGGAGAGTGAGCACAGCTGGATGAGAACCCCCGGTGCAGCTGAAAGCTGCTGAATATGCATTTAGGAGGAGACAAAAGGCATTTTGGGCGGCCAGTTTCATCAAAAAGCGAAAAGCTGGCAAATATGTGGCAATCACTCTCCCTCCCTCTGTTATTTTCTCTTTCTTTTCTCCTTCCCACCTCCCTCCATCCATCCCTTCTTTCCCCCTCCTCCCCCTGCTTCCCTCCCTATTTTTGTCACATGGGGAGTGTGTCTCAGTGGGCGTAGGTGAGCTGTGGGGTATAGATGTTGACTCCAACACAGTCCTGGATTAGAATCCTAGATTTGTCATGTATTAGCTCTGTGACTTTGGGCAATTTACTTAATCTCTCTTGGCCTTGGTTTATTTTTATTTTTTAAAAATAAAAATAGAATAGTTTTATGTCTACAGAAATGTTGCAAAGACAGCTCAGTGCGCTCCCGTCTGTCCTCCGCTTCGCCTGTTGTCGACGTCTTACATCACGATGGTACCTTTGTCACAATTGATGTGCCAGAATTGACGCACTGTTATCAGCTAATGCGGGAGCTGGTGATGGACAGGGAAGTCCAGCGTGCTGCAGTCTGCGGGGTCGCAAGGAGTCGGACACAACTGAGCAACTGAACTGAACTAAATACTTCTGAAGGCTTCCTTATCTCCTACTCATGCCTGTTTACTGTTCCAGGATCCTCTCCAGGGCACCACGACAGTCACCAGACAGTCCTCAGGCTGTCTTTGTTTTTTTAAAACATTTTAATTGTGGTAAAAGTCAATAGTACAAAACATGCTATTTGAGCCATGTTTAAGTGTATAGTTTAGTGGCACTAAGTACATTCACCGTGTGGTGCAACTCTCACCGTTGTCCATCTCCAGAAGTGTTCACCTTCCTAAACTGAAACTCTGTCCCCATCTAACACTGACTCCCTGGTTCCCCCTCCCCACCGCTCCCCCCGGCCCCGGCATCTGCCAGTGCACTTTGTCTCCATGACTTTGAGACGGCCCTTGTCTTTAGTGACCTTCAGAGTTCTGAGGACGGCTAAGCAGGTGTCTTGCAGACTGTCCCTCGGTTGGGATCTGTCTGATGTGTTTCTCATGATTAGACTGAGCTATGGGTTTGGGCGAGGAAGACCGCAGAGATAAAACGCCATTCTCATCAGACGCTACCAAGGGTTGCCAGCTCCCAGCACGACTGTCGCTGCTGCTGTTGGCCTTGGTCACCTGGCTGAGGTGTGTCTGTCAGCTGTCCCCACAGTGCAGTCTCATCCTTTCTGCTTTCCCCGGCTGTAGCCCTTGAAGGAAGTCTCTGTGTCAGTTCACACTTAAGGAGTCGGAGTTCATGATCCCCTTTCTTGAGGGCGGTGGGTGTCTACATAATTGTTTAGGATTCTTCTGTATGGGATACTTATTCATTCTTCCATATTTACTTATTCAGTCATCTATTTACATCAAGGTAGATATTAATTTTATGCTTTGAGTTATAATCCAATACCACATTATTTATTTTGTTGCTCAAATTATTCAAGGTTCACTGGGACCTTACTTTCTTGATAGATTTTTTTTATAAGGAATAAATGGTGATAATCTGGGCTGAAAATATGGTAGCCTGAATGGTACCCAATTTAAGGAGGCACGAAAGAGATCAGTAATCAAGATAAATAATATTTTTTAAACTTAAAAAATTATTTTTATTTATTTGGCTGTGCCAGGTCTTAGCTGCAGCATGTGAGGTCTTCAGTTGCACCATGTGGGATCGAATTCCCTGACGAGGGATAGGACCTGCCCCCACCCAAGTTTGGAGCTTAGCGTTTTAGCCACTGGACTATCAGGGAAGTCCCCAGATAAATAATATGTTAATGCAAGATTTAAAACAGATAAAAATTAATGAGACATTTCATGATGAACAAAATATTAACATTTTATATCAGGTCAGGATCCATAACATATATTAATAGTTAACCAGGTGCCTAGTATTTAATACATATTTTAACAGCATTTAATAGATTAATTCTATCGATTCATATGGATGTGCTAGTATATCAGTGATTTTGTTTCCAAACAAAGAAACTACCCTAAAACATGTTGACCTGAAACAGTGAGCTTTAGTTCAGCCCACAGGTCCGCAGGTCAGCTGGAAGGTCCTGTCAGCTTGCCCAGGCTCACTTATGTGTCTGTTGGTCAGCTGGCTGACTGTTGGCTTATCTTGGGTGGCCTCTGCTGGCATGACCAGGGCAGCCTGACTTGGCACCCCGTGACCCTCATCCTGCTTGTAAGACCAGCAGGCTCGTGTGGGTTGTGTCTTTCTCCTGGTGATGACAGAGACTAAGAGGGAACGTGGAGACGTGTAAAGCCTTCTGAAATCTAGGCTCAGAATGGTGCGTCATCATTTCTGCTTATCTTCTGCTGCACATCAGGAGGACAGCCCAGTTCCAAGGGGAAGGGATGGCAGGAAGGGAGAGGAACAGAAATCACATGGCAAAGGGGTTGGTGTGGATACAGGGAGGGGCAGAGAACCCAGGCCCTTTCTGCTGGTCCACCACACCTGGGCACCATTGCTGATGCTGACAGGACAGCACTGGCCAAGGCAGGCTCGGATCTCTGCCCTTGAGGAGCTCACTGTGGTGATGACGGTGACAGCAGTGAAGAAGAGACAGCTTTGTTCAGTCTCTCGGGAGGACTGTGGCAACTGTCGGCCCCACGTGGACGAGTGGAGTAGTTGTTGGCACTGTTCTCACAGGATTCAGTGCTTTGACGGGTCCTGCTTCACCATCAGCCGTGGAGGGGGGTTGGGCATCTAGTGCAAAGAAGGAACCCAGTCTCCAGGAGGTGTGCAGAGAGGCATGTTGTCCTCTCCAGGGCCTTCTCTCTTATCGACCTGCTTGTTCACGAAAATCAAATCAGCAGCTCCTACCTTTGCAAAACAGAGGCTGTTTTAATTGAGATATTGGAAGATGTATTTTCTTAATTTCTGCCTAATGGAAAATCCTTATGGCTGATCAATTCGGGTCAGTTTGAAGCAGTTGCTGCTATAAATGAAGTTCATCTAAGGTTATTCGTGTTGGAAATCAATACCCAATAGTTAGGGGAAAATGTGGCAAGTTCTGCTATAGAGAAGCTTTGCAAAGTATCAAGACTGGTGGGTCTTGCTGGTTCATGATAAGTAACTTTCTGTTTACTTTCTAAGACTTTGGTAAATAACACCTATCACCCCTCAAGGGGCTTATGCCGGGCAGTTTTGCATGCATTGTCTTAATTAATCCTCACGGCAGCCCAGTGAGGTATTCTATTATTTTTTCCAATTTATAAAAGAAACTGAGTCCCAAGATAGTGTCACTGAAACAGTGAGTGACAGCCAGGACCTGAGTCCACGATCTTAACCACTGTACTGCTTCCCTCTTAACTGGTTCCCAAGGTAGCTGGTGCTCGTTGAGTGCCTGTTCCCACTTCTATCTGGAGGTGGTCGGCAGAGAATACTGATGGAGTGTGGGTGGCATTCTGAGTTTTGTATCTGATCCCAGTACAGCAAGGCCATCCCTCCAAAGGAAGTCAGACTTCATGGGAAATGAATAAGCTGTGAAATTAGATCAATCTATTTCCCACTATTTCCAATCATCCATTATTTTCTGTGTTTTACCATTTCCTGTCTCCCAGTCACTTCCTGTTTCACATCACTTCCTGTCTTCCATCATTTCTTTTTTCTTAAAAAAATTTTTTTTTTTTGGCTGTGCTGCATGGCATGTGAGATCTTAGTTCCTCTGCTAGGAATCAAACCTTCTCCCTTTGCCGTGGAAGTGCACAGTCGTAACCACCAGACCACCAGGAAAGTCCCCCTGTGCTGTGTTTAGTCACTCAGTCGTGTCCAGCTCTGTGCGACCCCATGGACTGTAGCCCACCAGGCTCCTTTGTCCATGGGGATTCTCCAGGCAAGAGAATGGAGTGGGTAGCCATTCCCTTCTCCAGGGGATCTTGCCAACCCAAAGATCGAACCCAGGTCTACTGCATTGCAGGCAGATTCTTTACCATCGGAGTCACCAGAGAAACTGAAAGTCCCCCTATCTTCCATCGTTTCTTATCTTCCATTGGTCACCAGGGACAAAAACCCACTCGGACTGGCTCAAGTCTGAGGGGTTTGTTGAAAGAAGACAGCTGTATCTCTAGCTGATCTCCTGGGCCTGTAGCCGGGCTCTGGGAAGTCAGCAGGATTGCACAGCCAGCCTCAGCCCCCTCGTAGAGGCTGCCAGGCCTGCTTCTCTCTGCCCAGCCACTTCATTCTCATCTCGTTACAAACTGGCCTTCTCTGCTCACTCGTCCATCCGCACCAGCCCTTGGCTTCCAACAGCTTACTGGCTCAGTCTTTCAATACATTGATTGCAAAATCCCAGAAGGGAGAATCTGATTTGTCCGTATTTGAACAGCTGTCTGACCCTAGTCCAATCGACTGTGAATGATGGTTCAGCCTCTCCCAGGGGTTGGACAGGGTACATTCTCTAAGACATGCAATTGAGGAGGTAATGTCTGGCATCTCCAATGTGTTGAACTTAATGCAAATTCATTAAGGGGATAAGGAACAAACCAGATCAGAAACAGTGGGTTGGCTGAAAAGTTTGTTCTGATTTTTCTGTAAGATGTTAATGGAAAAACTCCAATGAACTGTTGGGCCAATCCAGTAGATTGAGCACTGTCCTCCCTTTGCTCATGTCCTTTTAGTTCATGTAGTGATTCTTATCCAGGGGCTCAAGGACTGTAGAACAGTGTTGTATACTGCAGTATTCCTCAAGCTCGCTTCCCAGGTGGCCCTAGTGGTAAAGAACCTGCCTGACAATGCAGGAGACTTAAGAGACGCAGGTTGGATCCCTGAATCAGGAAGATCCCCTGGAGAAGGAAATGGCGACCCACTCCAGTATTCTTGCCTGGGAAATCCCATCGACAGAGGAACCTGGCAGGCTACAGTCCATGGGGTTGCAAAGAGTCAGACACGACTGAAGTGATTTAGCGCACAAGCATTATATATATGGTGGTCTTAACAGGAAAAGATTTTCTCATGGAGCCCCATTGTTGACTTAAATTATTTTATATTAATGTTAATCTTAAATTAATATTACTTAAGTGGGCCAAAAAACATAAAACTACCTATAAATGCCTTATGCTTATTGCTTTTATACAGCTGTAAAGCTAAAACAAATTTGTAAGTTGAATACAAACAAACCTATAAAACCAATAAAATCCAAATTAGCAACATTAATTTAATGTGATGGATGATGTTCCTTGGCTGAAACTGAATCACTTCTCATAAAGCGCAATGGGTACTAATGGCTGGAGTATTTTTTCTGTGTGTGTTAGATCTGTCTGGACTACTGTTTGCCAGGTGAATAGCCTGTTCATCCACCACTTTCTGTCTCCAAAATGATGGGGTTTGACCTTGACTGTTGACCTTCATCATGGAAGTGTTACGACTGCTTCTCTTCTTCCCTATCAGCTCAAGACAGTTCAGGTTGTACTGCTTGGCACCAAAGAGATTGCGAGCACCACCGCAAGTGCTCAAGCATGCCATGGGATGAGCTAATTAACGGGATCAGCCAGGTGATACAGGAAATGCATGTGTTCAGTTTGAAAAGATTACCCTTGAAATTTAAGTTTAGAATTATTAAAAAGATTTCAGAGGAAGCTCATAAATCCACGAGGGTGTGTCCATACCAAAACTCCAGTATGAGGTTTGGACTAAGTGAGTTCTGGTTTTACCTTCATGATTCTCCAGAAGTATGGTCATAGGGGAGTCCTTTTATCTCTTGATTTCCTCACTTGTGAAGGGGGATGAGGAATTCCTGCTCTGTTTAAGGCAGTGGCCTAGTGTAAAGAACACATAAGATTGATTTTCTGAAATTGCACTGAAAACCACAGATTCAAGAAGTGGTGGTGGAGAGCTGAACAGTGTTCCTCATTCGTTGCCCTGAAATTCAGATCCTAACCCCCCTCCCTCTCCCCAAGCCTCAGGATGTGACTGCATTTGAAGTTGGGGCCTTTAAAGAGGTGCTAAGTTGTTTTAGCCGTGTCCGACTCTTTGCGACCCTATGTGCCGCAGCCCGCCAGGCCCTTCTGTCCATGGGCTTCTCCAGGCAAGAATACTGGAGTGGGCCGCCATTTCCAAAATGAGGTCATATGTGTGGGCCCTAATCCAACAAGACTGATGCCTCCATAAGAAGAGGAGTTTAGGACATACACACACACAGGGGGATGACCACGTGAGGACCCAAGGAGGCGACAGCCATCTCCAAGCCAAGAAGGGAGGCTTCAAAGGATATCAACATTCTGACACCTTGATGTCAGACCTGTAGCCTCCAGAAGTGTGAGAAAACAAGTTGTTGTCATTCAGGCCATCCAGTGTGAGGTACTCTTACGGAAGCCCTAAAAAATGGCCTGTGTGTGCGGGCGTGCTCCGCCCTGTCTGACTCTGCGACCCCATGGACTGCAGCCCGCCAGGCTCCTCTGTCCATGGGATTCTCCAGGCAAGAATACTGGAGTGGGTTGCCATTTCCTTCTCCAGGGGATCTTCCTGCCCCAGGGATTGAACCCAGATTTCTTATGTCTCTTGTATTGGCAGTTGGATGGATTCTTTACCACTTTAGCCATCTGGGAAGCTCCTAGAAAGCTAATATAGGTGGGAAAAATGGCTCGTGTGAAGCACTGGCAAGCTGGTGTGCAGATTCAGTTACGGTACTAGCTCAGTGGCTTTCACGCCTGGGGGCTCTCTAACCCGCCCACCAGGTTTCTCTGTCCGTGGAATTTTCCAGGCAAGAATACTAGAGTGGGTTGCCATTTCATGCCTGGGGGCACTTATCTTCCTTTTCTGGTTTTACTCTTTGTATGAAAGGGGGGGATCTATAGCTTCTCTCTATCTCTCATCATTGCACGGTACATAGAGGAGGAAGGGGTGTGCTCATCCATGCTTCACTGACAAATAAGGCTATTCGGTACCCCAGAATTATTATCTATTGATAAGGCAGGCTGGGAGACTTGCTTCCTGATGACTTGTTAAATTTCTCATTCTTTAAGACTTCTCTTGAGTCTCATTTCATCTCATTCATTCATCAGTGAATTCTGTATGAAGCCCCTGCTTTGTGCCAGGTACTGTAATGCATAAATGCGATAGTTACAGTGGTCAACACAGGGCTTGTTTTCATGGAACTTGCAGTCTTTTGGAAGCAGATAGTAGAGGGATAAACTGATAACCATATAGTTATGGAATGTGTGTTGTGCAATGAAGCAGGGGTAGCAGGATGGGATAAAGACATTCAGAGAATGTGGAGAGCGGCATTCCAGATGGAGGGAACCACCTGTGCACGAGGAGGGAGAGGAGGTCAGTGTGGTTGGAGTGGCAAGTGAAGGGGAGGCGATGGCAAAGGCAGGGAGTGGGCTGACTGACCAGGATCTTGTAGGTTGAGACAAAGTTTTGGATTTCTTACCCATTAGAATTTTTTTTCAGCTGAAAGTAACAGAAATGTCAACTTGAAATGGCTTAAACAATATAGAGATAAATATCAATAAGTAATCTGGAGGCAGGGGAGTAGGGCCAGCTCCTTTGACTAACTCAACCACCATTGTCTTAGCCACCTTCCACACATGAGTGCTCATGTGATCTAATTTTGGCTATGAGCTGAAAGTCAAGCTGCTCTGGAGTTCCTGGGGAAAGTTTGGCACTTTTCTCTCCCTGTTTCTTTCTGCCCGGACTGGGACAAGATGGCTCCAGCTCCAGCACCCATCTTGCAACTTTGAGGAAAAAAGGCCATGTGGTAGATTGTGGTCTTGATCACATCTGTTTGTTCCTCTCCTATAAGGACATTATATACCCTCTTCTTGGTACCTGGCTTACAAAGTCTCCCTATAAGAGGAACATTCTTTTGTTCTCCACTGCCAAGTGTGGATGTATAACTTTGGCTAATAGGATGTGAGCAGATGTGATCTTTGGTGGTCTGAGCAGATGCCTTAAATGCAGTTGTGTGGTTGGAATTTTTTTTACTGGAACTCCCTTGATTAGTGAGATGCACCTTGCCCATGCAGAGTCCACTCCTTCAGTCTGGGATGAAGCCACACAAGCCAACTGGAGCCTCCCTGTCCCTTGAGTGAGCCATGCACATTGCTGGTGAAGACCCCTGAGAGTTTGGGGTCATCCATCACCTTAGCAAAGTGGCTTAATAGAGGCCAAGAGGGTACCTTGACCTGCCCCTATTTCTGACACTCTTCTTTTGTGAGAAAGCCCCTATTTCATTTTTTGTAGTCAAATTTTCTGATCCTTGCAGCCAGAAGCATCCCCAATCGAGATTAGTTATAGGGCTGGTTGACTCGGAGGCCAGTGGAATCTCCAGGGCCCCAAGCTCTTTTCATCTTGCCATTTGCCATATCTCCTGTATTTGCAAGTGAAACACCTCAAGTCTGCAGATCTGTACAATTACTGTCTCAAGTCCAACAATCCATGCACACTCAAAAACTTTTGCTGAGAAAATAAAAGATTATCCCAGCCATGCACATCTGATTTCAGGATCTAAAATCATTTCTTATAAGTCCTCAGAAGACATCTCCCTCCCTCCACCCACACCCTGTCCCAGGATCTCATTGAACTGCACTGGTTAACATGCCAATTTCTGAATCTATCACTTAGGATGGTACCTGAGACCACCATGATCCATCCAGGCAAATTAGAATTTTGCAGAGTCACAAGGGGACAGGTGGACTGCAGAAAGAACTATTGGCTGTGCTGGCATGGAAGGGAATCTTGCCACTGGATGAGCAAGCAATAGCATCTGCTAGACTCTCCTCGGAAACCATTTCTGACTCCAAGACTAAGTTAGGGACTTCCATCTCTGGATACTCATCTTTTTTCATACTGTTACTACAATGCTATTATTTACTAACCTGTCTGTCACCTGAGGAAGGTCATTATCTTATCCCTCTCTGTACTCCAGCATTTGTCCAGAGCCTGGCTGATAGCTAGAGCCCAGTAATTGCTGAGATGGTTGGATGGAGAAGATGATCCATTGGAGCTGTCAGACAGTGAAAGGGCTTAGGAGGGAAAAGCCAGGTGGTAAGATACATGAGGGCTGTGACTTCTCACCTCTGTATTCTCAGTGCCCAGGATTTAGTGGGGGTGGGGTTTGTTGAGAGAATATTTGTATACATGATGGAGGCAGCCAAATCCTAGAGGTAGTTATCCACTCCATTCATCTTTCAGGACCTTGTCTCCATTTTTGAAAGTTAAAATCTGGGTTCAAATTTTGACTCTTTCATTTTTTTGTTGTGTGACCTTGGGCAAGTCATTATGTCTCCTGGAGCCTCTGTTTGCTCATCTGTAAATGGGTCTCGTAATAGGTCTTATCTCAGTGCCATAATGTGCATAAAGCTCTTTACATGCCTAGAGTGTGGTTATCTCACTAGAAAGAGTACTTTCCTTTCTTGCTGCCTCCAAGGTGGGCAGAGGATTTGGGAGTAGGGAGGGAACAAGCCGCAGAGCCCCCTGGAAGACAAAGCAGAGGGTCTCTTAGGGGCTATCACATCAATCTGGTCCCACTGAACAGCCAGCCAGCGAGAGGGTTAAGAGCCCTCAGCAGCTGCCTTACCTCCGGCTGGCCCAGGACAAGACAAATGGGCTTTAAGTGTGCTGCCTGCTAAAGCTAGACAATCCACTGACACCTCATAAACCGTGCTGTTAGCAATTTAAAGGGTATGTGGTTGAGAAAGTGCCAAGTTCCTCCTGCCAGCCCCACAGGATGCAGCAAAGACACACTCTGGGAGAACCTATTTTAAGAATAAATGTGAACTAGGCAGTCGTTAAGAGCTGAAACAAAGCCGAGCTTTTTAGCTCCTGTGTGTCTGAGCTTCATGTCCAGACCAGGATCACCCGAGCAGAGTGTAGACCTCTGTCCACGGGTGTCACTGGAGGAGAGGCACACTCAGAAACTTCTGACCCCCCTCCCCACCATTCAGTCATCATTCCTCTGGGTCAAGCATTGCCCTCAATAAGCTCTTCCATTACAATTCTCTGGGGAGGATCAACCCGGTAAGTCACTTTAAAATGTGTGAATCTCCTATTTGGTTGGAAAGCTGGCCCACCAGGATTTCTTGGGGTGTGTCTGGGGATTCAGGAGCCCTGAAGTGGGATGTAAAGGGAGAGAGGGATAGTTTACAGTCAGCAAAGCCTCTTCTCCTGCCGTGGAAATTTGCTTGCTTGCAGCTGCTCTTCTTTTGATCCCTCAGGCTTGCTGTCTGTCCTTCCTTGTTCCCCAGGACCTTGGCACACACGGTTCCAGCTGCCTGGCAGGATCATCGCTGAGTGCGTGCGGGCATGCTCAGTCATGTCTGACTTTTTGTGACCCCTTGGACTGTAGCCCGCCAGGCTCCACTGGGATTTCCCAGGCAAGAACACTGGAGTTGGGTTGCTATGCCCTCCTCCAGGGGATGTTCTAGACCCAGGGATTGGACCCATGTCTCTTACATCTCCTGTCTTGGCAGGTGGATTCTTTACCAGTAACGCCACCTGGGAAGCCCACGGTCCTCTCCTCTTTTCCACTTCGTTAATTCCTGTTCCTCATCCTGCTTTCAGTGTGTTTGTTGCTTCCTCAGGGAGACCTTCCTGATGAGTCGCCTCTTCTCTCTCCCTCATCCTCCCACCCCATGGGGTGAGTTTCTTTCAGACACAGTATCTTTGCTGTAACTTTAAATTTGTGTGATTATGTTCTTAATGTCTGTCTTCCCCCAACAAAGCTTAACATTTTTCAGGGCAAGGAATGTGTTCTTTCTCAGTATTGCTTTCCCGGTGCCTAACAAATAGGTGCTCAGTAAACATGTCCACTGGATGAATGGAAAGGGAGGGGAATGTTCCCAGGGAAGAAGGGCTTGTCAGGGGGGCCCAGGGCCTGGCCTTCCTCCCTGCAGGGTCAGGGACTTGGTCTGGTGACTTTCCCTCAGCTGAGCAGACATGGGGATTAATAATCAGCCTCGCCATTTATGAAGCAGTTCTAAGAGTTTTACAGGAGCTCTCTCATTTGTTTCCCATGACAGTCCTAGGAAGAGAGTGCTATTACTCTGATGTTACAGTGGAAGAAGTAGGCACAGAGAGGGTGAGCGGCTTACACAAGGTCACACAGGAAGGGTGGAGCTCAGGTTCACACCTAGACTGGCCGGCTCTAGAGACCACACTTTTAACACAGTGCCTCACTCGGAACCTCCCTGGTTGCTCCATGTGTTCTGTGCTTAATCCCTTAGTTATGTCCGACTCCTTGTGGCCCCAGGGACAGTAGCCAGCCAGGCTCCTCTGTCCATGGGGATTCTCCAGGTGAGCATGCTGGAGTGGGTTGCCACGCCCTCCTCCAGGGGATCTTCCCGACCCAGGGATTGAATCCAGGTCTCCCACATTGCAGGCGGATTCTTTACTGTCTGAGCCATCAGGGAAGCCCAGTTGATCCATATACCAAGTGCTAACTTTTTAATTATCTTCTCTCTTAGTTCAGTCGGTAAGGAATCTGCCTGCAATGCAGGAGACCTGGGTTTGATTCCTGGGTTGGGAAGATTCCCTGGAGAAGGAAATGGCAACCTACTCCAGTATTCTTGTTTGGAGATTCTCATGGACAGAGGAGCCTGGCAGACTTCAGTTCATTAAACCAAGACATAAAACATCCAAGTCTTGCCTCCTCCCTTGAAGGTATGCCTCCTGTAAACTAAGTGCCATATGAAGCCTGCTTGAGAAGTGCGATTGCAGACAGAAGGTAATAGGTGTCAAGGCCGATGCTTGGGGGCCTTGTGACTGCGACAGTCTGATCCGTGGTGTGGGTGGCCCTAGTCCTGGTGGGGGATGAGCTGTCACAGTGGAGGACACTGATCCCTGGGCAGTGCGAGAGTGGATCTGCCAGTACCTCTGTTACCCTTTTCTCAGTCTCCTTGGCTGCCCAGGCCCCTCAGCCTTCAGGGAGGCTGAGACCCCCAGCCTGGATCCAACTAAGCCACATGCTTTGGGAGCTGCTCTGTCTCCAGGGTGTCTCTGCTACTCTCTGTTCTGATATTTGCATGCTAATTTTATAATCAATCCTTTAGAAGAAAGCTCGAGTTTCCCTTAGTTTCCAGGGTCTTCTGTGTCCTGGCAGCAACCCTGCAACAGGAACTGTTTCCTCTCCCTTTTATGAGGCTCAGAGAGGCCAGCTAATTTTCCTAAGGCTGCTCAGCCAAGGGAGCAGAGCCATCATCCACACCCAGGTCTGTTCAACTGCAGAGTCTGAGCAGCTCACCCCTGCTGTACCCGCTCTGCCTCCCTCCAGTATAAACTTACATTTTGCTTTATTATTATTGTTATTCTTGTTGGCAGAATGCAGGATCTTAGCTCCCCAACCAGGGATTGAATCTGGGCCCTTGGCGGTGAGAGTGCGGAGTCCTAACCACTAGACCGCTGGGGAACTCCCCAGACCTGCAGCTTAGAAAGCCCAAGGCCAAGTGCCCGGTGTGCAGTAACATCCATAAAGCACTTGTGGCAACATGCGTGTCATGGTGCATCAACACTGTGGGCTTTAAAATAAGAACGTACAGATGGGAATCCAGATTGGATGTGCTGTGTGACCTTGGACATGCTTGCTAGCCTCTTCATGCCTCAGTTTCTTCATCACGGCAGTGGGGTAGCAACAGCAGCATTCCTTCATGGGATCTTGGGGTGCATTAAAGAAGTTAGTGAATTACTAGCAATGTCAGTGGGGGCTCTTTCAGTAACTGTGATAAAAACTTGCCTCTCATCAGTTTTTAAAGGGAATTGTTGTTGTTGGGTCACTTACTGTGTCCAGTTCTTTGCGACCCCATAGACTGTAGCACACCAGGCTCTCCTGCCATTCGCTATCTCCCAGAGTTTGCTCAAATTCATGTCCATTGAGTTAGTGATGCTTTCTAACTATCCCATCCTCTGTTGCCCCCTTCTCCTTTTGCTTTTCATCTTTGCTAGCATCAGGGTCTTTTCCAGTGAGTGGGGTCTTTGCATCAACTGGCTAAAGTAGTGGAGCTTCAGCTTCAGCATCAATCTTTCCAATGAGTATTCAGAGTTGATTTCCTTTAGGATTGTCTGGTTTGATCTCCTTGCTGCCCAAAGGACTCTCAAGAGATTTCTCCAGCGCTGCAATTCGAAAAGCATCAATTCTTCGCTGCTCAGCCTTCTTTATGGTCAAACTCTCACATCTGTGCATGACTACTGGAAAAACCATAGCTTTGATTATACCATAGGGAATTAGGTAGCCCAATAACTGGAAAGTCTGGTGGCAGATTGACACTTGAGGCTTGGCTGTATTCAGTGGGTCTTTCCTCGTCTGAGCACTAAGTTCACTGTGGTGGGTCCTGGGCATTCCAGATCTCTGGTATCAGATTGACCAAGGCTACCTCCTTAACAGCAAGACAGAGGCCCCACATTGGGGCTCACTGCTTTTGACAGTCCTACTTCAGATCACATGCCCACTTTTGAGCCATTCTCTGCCATGGCCTAGGCAAGGCAGCCTGGGTCACATGACTCCATGCTGAGTGCAAGGGGAGACACCTCATGAGGACAGGATTGTCATAGAAATGGGGAGGACTGATCCCCAAATCAGGGTGAATGGACCTTGGGTGAGGAGCTGGCAAATGTTCACTTGATACTATTATCATCATCCTGATTGTTATCATCTTTTTCAGTCCCCCATGATAATCTGAGCTACCCTGGTGGCTCAGATGGTAAAGAATCTGCCTGCAATTCAGGACACCCAGCTTCGATCCTTGGGCCGGGAAGATCCTCTGGAGAAGGGAATGGCAACCCACTCCAGTATTCTTGCCTGGAGGATTCCATGGACAGAGGAGCCTGATGGGCTACAGTCCATGGGGTCACAAAGAGTTGGACATCACTGAGCAACTAACACGTTCACTTTCATAATAATCTGGTTGGGTTGAATAGGTGCGGAAGAAAACAGGTAATTATTTCAAATCCATTTCCCCTTCATGGGTCCAAACTGGACCCTTTCATTTCTGTTCATATTTCATTGGCTAGGACTTAGTCACATGACCACGCCTAACTGCAAGGGGGGCTGGGAAATGGAGTCCGTAACCCTCTCCCACACAGCATCCTCCCTGCTCTTTCCTCTTTTGCTGGCTGGATGTAGATGAGAATGGCCATCCTAGGAACCACATTTGGAAATGGCGATGAAAAGATGGAAACAAGGTGGAAAGAGCCCAGAGTCCTGCGTTGCTGTTGGAGGAGAGCTTCTCTCTGGCCTGGAGTGGTTGTTTTGGGCTTTGTGTGAGCGAGAAGTGCTTTTCTGTTGTGTTCGAGCCATTATATGTGGAAGAGCTTGTTTGCTGCAGACCCCAGTGCTGTCTCACCTCTCTCCCTTCTCCCCTTCCTCCCACTGGCAGTCAGGGCAGGGGCTAGGGTGGTCTTGGCTCTATGTTTGAGCAGCAGACATGTGAGAGAGGCTGCAGGAGACTTGATTCTTGAAAGTTGCTGCCCATCTCTCCTGGAATCCTCACACTTCAAGTTTGAGGGCACTCTTAGAGGCCCTGAAAATGACACCCCATTGTCATGAGCCTTTGGGTTTTGTCTTTGATATCCCAGGTAACAAAGTGGGTTTATCCAAAGAAAATATTAGGTATCAGTTTAACTGTAAAACATAGATGCTCCCCTAAGAGCATTCACAGCGACTTCTACCTTTATGAGAGATTTTATGACTCCAAATTGCCTGTCAGGATGTTTAAACAGCCCCTCAGAGCACCGAATAGTGCCCTCATAGTCATTACCCACCACTAATGGGTGCTGAGCTTTCCAAACACCTATTTACAGCGTGGATTTAGTCATCCTGGAGGACCTATTTCTGATTAAATAATACATGATTTCAAAGTGTCTAAGTACAGTGTATGTGCCCAGCGCTGTCCTTCTGGGTCTTAAGGTTCTCCAGCTACAGACATTCCCATGAGCTTCCTTGATGGGGACCAAAGACACTTTCCTCTTTGCCAGAGTTTTGAAGCTGCAGTGTCTGTCCATTTTCCGTGGGAGAGTGTAGGAAATGTATGCTCCTGGGCTCCACCTAGAGAGTCTGACTCAGTAGGTCTGTGGTGTGAAACCTGTATTTTCAGGAAAAAGACCCAAGTAATTCCTTCAGTCCATGAAAATGAATTGCACACTTATCCTGGATGAGGCTCTGTGCTGTATCTGAGAACAGAACAGACCTTGTTGCTGTGTGTGTGGTGCTTATTGCCTAAAGGACAGAATTATAAGGCAATGCAAATTTGTGGTCCTGAATATTCCCCCCCACCCCCCCACAGTTATTTGTTTTCTCATTTCACCCTGCCTGATCTGTTGTTGTTGTTCATTTGCTTAGTTGTGTCTGACTCTTTGTGACCCCATGGACTTTAGCATGCCATACTTCCCTGTCCTTCACTATCTCCTGGAGTTTGCTCAAACTCATGTCCACTAAGTCAATGATGCCATCCAACCATCTCATCCTCTGTTGTCCCCTTCTCCTCCTGCCCTCAATCTTCCCCAGCATCTGGGTCTTTTCCAGTGAGCCAGCTCTTCTCATCAGGTGGCCAAAGTATTGGAGCTTTAGCTTCAGCATCAGTCCTTCCAGTGAATATTCAGTCAGGGTTGATTTCTTTTAGGATTGACTGGTTTGATCTCCTTGCAGTCCAAGGGACTCTCAAGAGTCTTCTTTAGCACCATAGTTTGAAAGCATCAGTTTTTCGTCACTAAGCCTACTTTATGTTCAACTGTCACATCCGTTCATGACTATTAGAAAAATCCTTAATTCTCTAATTTTCCAACTATTACCCTGAAAATTGATTCAGTCTAGTTGTATGAAGCAGAGTGACCAGTGTTTCCCTGACTCTCTCCTTGGGTCTCTTGCTTGGGCCACAGGCCTCATTTCCCTCCCTTGAACTCCTGTAGAATTTTCCTCCCCAGGGCAAGTCAAATGGACTGAAGACTCTCTTAGGCTGTGTAACGTAGGCAACGTATTTAACCTTTCAAGTCTTGCTCGCCCCATCTCTAAAATGGAGATGATAATATTTTGCTTGCCTGAGGGTACACTGCAGCTCCAGCAAAGAGGCAGAGAAAGGAAAGGCTGGGGTTCTGATGCTAACTTTGGTTACCATCTGTCCATGTCGTGATAGATCTTTAAAGTGGAGGAAGAGAATTGGAATGGGGGAGATAGGATTAGTTTATTTCTTTAACTCACTGTTCAGTTCACTTCTTGCGTTCCTTTTGGCACAGGACAGTGATGAAGGACTTTGTTTAAGGACTGTCTTGGCTTTGCTACATCCTAACTGATGACCTTGAGCATATTCTTAACATCTCAATTTTCTCATCTGTGCAGTAGGACTAATCACACCATGTACCTTAAGGGGTTGTTGTGAGGATTAAATGAATCAATGTATTTAAGGTACTTAATGCTTACCTGGTTCAATATAGGAGCTCATCGAATATGTAGCTTCTATGAGGGCTCATTTCCAGTGGTGAAGCTAGGTCACAGGGACACAGCCAGCTCTTCTGGAGTAGGGTTTCTCAACCCTGATGCTGTTAACATGTGACTAACGATTCTTTGTGATGGGGGCTGTCCTGTGCCTTGTGGGATGTTGAGAAGCATCTCCGGACTCTACCTGCTTTTAATACATACAGGTAGAACTATCTTGAGTAAGAGTATAGATGGTGGAGTAGAAGGACAGTGAAAGATGAATTCCCCAGGTCGGTAGGTGCCCAATATGCTACTGGAGAAGAGTGGAGAAACAGCTCCAGAAAGAATGAAGAGGCTGAGCCAAAGTGAAAACAGCGCCTAGTTGTGGATGTGTCTGGTGATGGAAGTAAAGTCTGATGCTGTAAAGAATAATATTGCGTAGGAACCTGGAGTGTTAGGTCCATGAATCAAGGTAAATTGAAAGCGGTCAAGCAAGAGATGGCAAGAGTGAACATTGATACTTTAGGAATCAGTGAAGTAAAATAGACCAGAATGGGCAAATTTAATTCAGATGACCATTATATCTACTACTGTGGGCAAGAATCCCTTAGAAAAATTGGAGTAGCCATCATAGTCAACAAAAGAGTCCAAAATGCAATACTTGGGTGCAATCTCAAAAACAACAGAATGATCTCTGTTCATTTCCAAGGTAAACCATTCAATATCACAGTAATCCAAGTCTATGCCCCAACCAGTAATGCTGAAAAAGCTGAAGTTGAACAGTTCTGTGAGGGCCTTCTAGAACTAACACCAAAAAAAAAAAAAAAGATGTCCTTTTCATCATAGGGGACTGGAATGCAAAAATAGGAAGTCAAGAGATACCTGGAGTGACAGGTAAGTTTGGCCTTGGAGTACAAAATGAAGCAGGGCAAAGGCTAACAGAGTTTTGCCAAGAGACCGTACTGGTCATAGCAAACACCGTTTTCCAACAATCAAGAGACGACTCTACACATGGACATCACCAGATGGTCAATACTGAAATCAGATTAATTATATTCTTTGCAGCTAAAGATGGAAAAGCTCTATACAGTCAGCAGAAACAAGACCAGGAACTGACTGTGGCTCAGATCATGAACTCTTTATTGCAAAATTCAGGCTTAAATTGAAGAAAGTAGGAAAACCACTAGACCTTTCAGGTATGATCTAAATCAAATCCCTTATGATTATACAGTGGAAGTGACCAACAGATTCAAGGGACTAGATCTGATAGACAGAGTGCTTGAAGAACTATGGACAGAGGTTCATGACATTGTACAGGAGACAGGGATCAAAAACATTCCCACAAAAAACAAAGGCAAAGACAAGGTCTGAGGATGCCTTACAAATAGCTGAGAAAAGAAGAGAAACAAAAGGTAAAGGAGAAAAGGAAAGATATACATCTGAATGCAGAGTTCCAAGGAACCGCAAGGAGAGATAAGAAAGCCTTCCTAAGTGATCAGTGCAAAGAAATAGAGGAAAACAATAGAATGGGAAAGACTAGGGGTATCTTTAAGAAAATTAGAGCTACCAAGGGAACATTTCATGCAAAGATGGGCACAATAAAGGACAGAAATGGTATGGACCTAACAGAAGCAGAAGATATTAAGAAGAGGTGGCAAGAATACCCAGAAGAACTATACAAAAAGATCTTCATGACCCAGATAACTATAATGGTGTGATTACTCACTTAGAGCTAGACATCCTGGAGTGCAAAGTCAAGTTGGTCTTAAGAAGCCTCACTATGAACAAAGCTAGTGGAGGTGATGGTATTCCACCTGAGCTACTTCAAATCCTGAAAGATGACACTGAGAAAGTCCTGCACTCAATACGCCAGCAAATTTGGAAAACTCAGCAGGGGCCACAGGACTCGAAAAGGTCAGTTTTCATTCCAATCCTAAAGAAGGGCAATGCCAAACAATGTTCAAACTATCACACAATTGTATGCATCTCACACGCAATCAAAGTAATGCTCAAAATTCTTCAAGCGAGGCTTCAACTGTAGGTGACCTGAGAACTTCCAGATGTTCAAGCTGGTTTTAGAAAAGGCAGGTAAACCAGAGATCGAATTGCCAACATCTGTTGGATCATAGAAAAAAAAAAAAAACGAGAATTCCAGAAAAACATCTACTTCATTGACTATGCTGAAGCCTTTGACTTTGACGTAGTCAATGAAGTAGACTGTGTGTGGATCACAATACAATGTGGAAAATTCTTAAAGAGATGGGAATACCAGACCACTTTACCTGTCTCCTGCGAAATCTGTATGCAAGTCAAGAAGCAACAGTTAGAACCAGACATGGAACAATGGACTGGTTCCAAATTGGGAAGGAATAAACAAGGTTGTATATTGTCACCCAGCTTATTTAACTTGTATGCAGAGTACATCATGCCAAATGCTGGGCCAGATGAAGCACAAGCTGGAATCAAGATTGCCGGGAGAAATATCAATAACCCCAGATATGCAGATGACACCACCCTTATGGAAGAAAGTGAAGAGGAACTATAGAGCCTCTTGATGAAAGTGAGAGAGTGAAAAAGCTGACTTAAAACTCAACATTCAAAAAATTAAGATCAGGGCATCTGGTCCCATCACTTCATGGCAAATATATAGGAAAACAATGGAAACAGTGAGAGACTTCATTTTCTTGGGCTACAAAATCACTGCATATGGTGACTGCAGCTGTAAAGACACTTGCTCCTTGGAAGAAAAAGCTATGAAAAACCTAGAAAAACAGAGACATTACTTTGCCAACAAAGGTCTGTGTAGTCAGAACTGTGGTTTTTCCAGTAGTCATGTATGGATGTGAGAGTTGGGCCATAAAAAAGCTGAGTATTGAAGAATTGATGTCTTTGAACCGTGGTGTTGGAGAAGACTCTTGAGAGTCCCCTGGACTGCAAGGGGGATCTAACCAGTCAGTCCTGAAGGAAATCAGTCCTGAATATTCATTGGAAGGACTGACGCTGAGGCTGAAGCTCCAGTACTTTGGCCACCTGATGAGGACAACCAACTCATTGGAGAAGACCTAGATACTGGGAAAGGTTGAGGGCAGGAGGAGAAGGGGATGACAGAGGATGACATAGTTGGAAGACATCAATGACTCAGTGGACATGAGTCTGGGCAAGCTCCGGGAGTTGGTGAAGGACAAGGAAGCCTGGCGTACTGCAGTCTGTTGGGTTGCAGAGTCTAACACGACTGAGCAACTGAACTGAACTGAACACTCTCTTGGGCTTTCCAGGTGGTACTAGTGGTAAAGAAGCCACCTGCTAATGTAGGAGACATAAGAGATGTGGGTTTGATCCCTTGATTGGGAAGATCCATGGAGAAGGGCATGGCAATCCACTCCAGTATTCTTGCCTGGAAAATCCCAGGGACAGAGGAGCCTGGGAGGCTACAGTCCATAGGGTTGCAAAGAGTCAGACATGACTGAAGCAACTTAGTATGCAGATAGCACTCTCTTAGTCCAGTCCTGACAGCCAGAGATGTCTCCGAATATTCCAAACATTCTTGGGGGACAAAATTACCCTTTGTTAAGAACCACTGTTCTCGATTGTAAGTTCCTTGAGGCCTTCCTACTCTGCAGCTCGCCTGGGAGCTTGTTAGAAATGCACAACTGCAAACCCTGTCCCAGGCCTACTGATCAGAAGCTGCATTTCAACAAGATCCCCAGGCAAGTCAGATGCATCCTGAGGCTTGAGGAGCAGGGCTTTTCGGAGTGGATCTGAAGGGCACTGCTCAGCGTAGGCACTGAGTGTGTTAAAGGAATGAACAGGTGAATTGTGGCCAACATAAAAATTCTCCCTTTAAGATTCTAACAGTCATCTGCATTTTCCACTACCATGCTCTGAGTTTCCTGGCTCAGATACAGGCCTGAGGTCAATGCTTTGTCAATGTCTCTGCCCAGGGATCCTAATTCATCCAGGCCTTCCTGGGTCAGGGTGAATTGGGGTGATGGATGGTGGAGCAGGCAGAGATAGCTGTGGACAGGGTTGTGAAGTCTGTGCAGTACATTCCCAGCCCCTGAGTGGTTCTTCCCTTTCCTTTTTCACCTGGTGACCTCGATATGGATGATCTGGGAGACATGGAAGCAGTGTTTTTAAATGCTTCCCAGGTCTTCATAGTGATGGCTGAGGAGCTAAAGCATATGAATTAATTATATCCACCCCCCCTTTTATTTTTAAAGTTTGTGTTGCAATGAGTTTATAAGAGAACACACTGGAAAAAGATTCAAGTGTAGTAGCTTCTGGGCTTCCCAGGTGGCGCTAGAGGTAAAGAATCCACCTGATAATACAGGAAACACAAGAGGCACGGGTTCAGTCCCTGGGTCAAGAAGATCCCCTGGAGAAGGAAATGGCAACCCACTCCAGTACTCTTGCCTGGAGAATTCCATGGACAGGGGAGCCGGGAAGGTTACAGTCCATGGGGTTGTGAGGAATTGGACGTGACTGAAGCGACTGAACACACATACATGCACATGCTTCAGAAATTTTCTTGTTTTGCCCCTAAAAGTTCAGCAAAGGTGAATAGAGCAGGTGAAGCCACACTTTTCATCTCAAGTAGGAGAAGGAGGCACAAGAGGAAGGCAGACACATTTAGAAGCGAGGTGGACCTTCTTTATCTGGGGCCAGGGGCTGGTGAATTTGCACTGGTGCATGAAGGCAGTACACTGAGCCCCTCTTGCAAGCCTCAGGTTTGAAATGTTAAGCCGAATCACAGAGATTGAACACTGATGTTTTGAGAAGAAAGCGTTATGTTTTAATAGGGTTTATGATAGCTGCTGAGCCAATTCCGAGAGGAAATGTGCCTTAATAAATACTCGTGATGGGAATGGTGAGAGTCACCCTTCAGCGTGGATAATCTTGCTGCGGAGGAGATGATGGGCTGCTGCAGGTAGACCGAGGGAGGCTCCTTGCTTGAAAACACATTTTTCCATTGGTGGCATGTGCACGCTTGTGTGTGTGTGCACGCACGCACTGGAGATGAACAGAACATTTAAAGTCTGAGCAGGCTCCATGACAACTTCAAATAGAGGCTTGGCTGAAATCCCTTCTGAGCCCATCTCAGCATGGATGAGGTATTATCAACTCCTGATGAAGATTGATTTTAAAATAACTGGGTTCTCAAAGATCCTAATTCTGGAAATCAATTAGATTAATCGGCCTTGTAAAACGACCGTGTGGAATGTGTTTCAAGGTTACTGGGGAAATTCTGAACCCATCAGAGTGATTAGCTCACCAAGTGTGATGTGGCCTGGGTGGTTGGTGTGTGTGATTTGGTTTGTGGTGTGGCTTGGAAGTGGAGCTGAGAACCTTCTCCCAAGGTGAGCTGGTAGGGGTTCTCATTAGAGCTCTTAGATGCAAGAGATGGAAAGGGATGCAGGGTGATTTTGGAGAACAGGAATTCCTGAGATGGTGACAAGGAGCCCACACAGTAGAGGCCCTGTGGCAGGGTCATTACCTAAAACCGTACCATTAAACTAGTCACAATAAGAGGGTATTTTTTAAAAATTAAATTTATTTTTATTTTTAAAATTGCTTTAATTGTGTTAGTTTCTGCCATGTAACAATGTGAATCAGCTATCCATATACATATACCCTTTCCCTCTTGTACCTCCCTCCCACCTTCACCCCCACCCCAACCCTAGCCCTCCATGTCATCACAGAGCACCACGCTGAGCTCCCTGGGCTATACAGCAGCTTCCTGTGCTTGCTTGCTAGGTTGCTTCAGTCATGTCCAGCTCTTTGCGACCTACCAGGTCACATGTCCTACCATGCTCCTATGTCCATGGAGTTCTCCGGGCAAGAAAATTGGAGTGGAGTGTCGTGCCCCTCTCCAGGGGGAATCTTCCTGACCCAGGGATGCAGTCTGCATCTCTTATGTCTCCTGCATTGGCAGGTGGGTTCTTTACCATTAGTGCCACAAGGGAAGCCCACAGCAACTTCCCAGTAACTATCTAATTTACACATGATTGGGCTTTCCTGATAGCTCAGTTGGTAAAGAATCCGCCTGCAAGGCAGGAGACCCTGGTTTGATTCCTGGGCCAGGAAGATCCGCTGGAAAAGGGATAGGCTACCCACTCCTATATTTTGGCCTAGAGAATGCTGTGAACTATATAGTCCATGGGGTCGCAGAGAGTCAACACGACTGAGTGACTTTCCCTTTCGCTGCATATATTCATGCTCTTCTCTCAATTCATCCCACCCGCTCCTTCCAGGAAGGGAGTTTTGAAACACGAGGAGGAGGCTGCAGATGCTTTGTGGCCACTGAAAATGACAAATGTTCAGGATAGTGGAATAAACATTCATTCACTCAGAATATTCATTGAGGGCTTACTATGAGCCAGTTCTATGTGCTTGGGAAATCATAGTAAGCAAAAAAGACAAAAATAGCTATTCTCATACAGTTTATATTCTACTGGGGGGGGGAGACAGGAGAGAAGTAAATTATGGAACTGTGTTGACCAATATGGTAATCAATGGCCAGGTGCAGCTACTTAGATGTATACAATTGATTTAAATTAAATAAAATTAAACCTCCAGTTACTCAGTCATGCTAGACAATAGTAATCAATTTTAAATGGTCAATCGCCTATGTGGCTCGTGGCTACTATATTGGACAGCTTATAAACCCAGAGTCCAAAATCTCATCAGCACATCTAAATTATCCAAATTCAGTATGGGGAAACTAGGAATATGATCTACCCTGGAGGACAGTTCCTTTCTGTTAGGTAGTTAGAATAGGGAAAAGGAGTCCAAAATGGCGATGCCTAAAAGACAAGGAAGGGAAAAGCCTGTGAAAATAGAACAAAGGAAGGTCAAAGAAAGGTCCGAGGACCGGAGTGAGGACTTTAGGTAGAACAGCACTCCTGGCTGAGCCCAATTTGCACAGGGCAGGCCCAGGAGGAAGAAAACATACGAAAGGAGGAGCCAAGCATGCTCTCTCGTGCGCGCGCGCGCTCTCTCTCTCTCCCTACATTGCCCCCTGGCCCCGCTGCCCGCGCATGCTGGCACACTCCTCCACTCTCTTCTCTTCTTCAAGAATGGATTTTCTTGCTATCTTCTAAATAAAATAGAGCTGTAACACTGATTTGTCTAAGAGCTATGACATGGTTTGTTCAAGACTCAAGAGCTGGGACGTGCCGAGGGCTTTAATATCGGTCGCTCCAAATCATTGTTGTGACGAGACAAGAACCGAGAAGCGTACACTTGCCTGATGTCTATTCCATCTGTGAACCTGTGCAGAAAGAAGTTACCTGTTGCAGGACTTCCTTGTGGTCCAGGGGCTGGGACTGTGTGCTCTCAGTGCAGGGGGCCCAGGTTCGATTCCTGGTCAGGGAAGTAGATCTCACACGCTGCAACTAAGAGTTTGCATGCCACAACTAAGACCTGGCATAGCCATAATAAATAAATATTAATATAAAAAAAGAAGTTACCTAACCCTAAAACCACAATTGTGGGGCAGGCTTGGGGTAATACCTATAGGCATTCTGGTTCAAAAAGGGGAAAAATGGAAAGTCAAAAGGAATCAGTAGGCCTCGGCAACTTATAAAACTAGCTAAGGGAGTTCTGTAAGGTTTTGAGCTCCAGGAATAATAATCCTGTTTGCAGCTCCAACCTTCAGATTCATATCTCTGCCTTCCAGGCTCAAGGCTCTATCCTGGGGGCCCTCCTTCCTCTTCCCTGACAGGTAGCAAGTATTTTGCAATTGAATTGTTTTATCAGTGTGTTTCTTGACTATAGAATTTTGGGAACTGATAGTCTTCCATTTTGTACTCTCCTTCAGTCCAAGATGACAGTGTTTCTGCTGATACAAGTTTCTTAAGAACTTTGTAGATCTCTCCTGTTTGCACCAGGATTCACCACTTTAGACAAGAGGCTTGTTCATAGATATTTCCGAGATAACCTTTAATTATGGTTTCTACTGAGATGGCTGAAGGGGCCTAGGAATCACACTCTAAATCTTTTCAAAGAACCTTTTTTTTAAAAAAAGTTTTACTGGAGTGTAGTTGATTTACAATATTGTGTTAGTTTCCAGTATACAACAAAGTGAATCAGTTATACATAAACATCAGTTCAGTTCAGTTCAGTTGTTCAGTTGTGTCTGACTCTTTGCAGCCCCATGGACTGCAGCACACCAGGCCTCCCTGTCCATCACAAACTCCCAGAGTTTACTCAGATTCATGTCCATTGAGTCCTTGATGCCATCCAACCATCTCATCCTCTGTTATCTCCTTCTCTTCCCGCCTTCAATCTTTCCCAGCATCAGGGTCTTTTCAAATGAGTCACTTCTTTGCATCAGGTGGCCAAAGTGTTGGAGTTTCATCTTCAACATCAGTCCTTCCAATGAATATTCAGAACTGATTTCCTTTAGAATGGACTGGTTGGATCTCCTTGCTGTCCAAGGGACTCTCGAGTCTTCTCCAACACCACAGTTCAAAAGCATCACTTCTTCGGTGCTCAGCTTTCTTTATAGTCCAACTCTCACATCCATACCTGACTACTGGAAAAACCATAACCTTGACTAGATGGACATTGGTTGGCAAAGTAATGTCTCTGCTTTTTAATATGCTGCTTAGGTTGGTCATAACTTTCCTTCCAAGGAGTGAGCGTCTTTTAATTTCATGACTGCAGTCACCATCTGCAGTGATTTTGGAGCCCTCCAAAATAAAGTCTCTCACTGTTTACACTGCTTGCCCATCTATTTGCCATGAAGTGATGGGACCGGATGCCATGGCCTTAATTTTCTGAATGTTGAGCTTTAAGCCAACTTTTTTACTTTCCTCTATCACTTTCATCAAGAGGCTCTCTAGTTCTTCACTTTCTGCCATAAATGTGGTGTCATCTGCATACCTGAGGTCATTTATATTTCTCCTGGCAATCTTATTCCAGCTTGTGCTTCATCCAGCCCAGTGTTTCTCATGATGTACTCTGCATATAATTCAAATAAGCAGGGTAACAATATACAGCCTTGACATACTCCTTTTCCTATTTGGAACCAGTGTTTTTCCATGTCCATTTCTAACTGTTGTTTCCTGACCTGCCTATGCCAGACCACCTGACCTGAGATTTCTCAGGGGGCAGGTCAGGTGGTCTGGCATTCACATCTCTTTCAGAATTTTCCAGAGTTTATTGTGATCCACACAGTCAAAGGCTTTGGCATAGTTAATAAAGCAGAAATAGATATTTTTCCAGAACTCTCTTGCTTTTTGATGATCCAACAGATGTTCTCAATTTGATTTCTGGTTCACCTGCCTTTTCTAAAACCAGCTTGAACATCTGGAAGTTCATAACTGTTGAAGCCTGTCTTGGAGAATTTTGAGCATTACTTTGCTTGCGTGTGAGATGAGTGCAATTGTGTGGTAGTTTGAGCATTCTTTGGCATTGCCCTTTTTGGGAGTGGAATGAAAACTGACCTTTTCCAGTCCTGTGGCCACTGCTGAGTTTTCCAAATTTGCTGGCGTATTGAGTGCAGCACTTTCACAGCATCATCTTTTAGGATTTAGGAAATAGCTCAACTGGAATTTCATCACCTCTACTAGCTTTGTTCGTAGTGATGCTTCCTAAGGCCCACTTAACTTCACATTCCAGGATGTCTGGCTCTAGGTGAATGATCACACCATCGTGATTATCTGGATCATGAAGATCTTTTTTGTACAGTTCTTCTGTGTATTCTTGCCACCTCTTCTTAATATCTTCTGCTTCTATTTGGTCCATACCATTTTTGTCCTTTATTAAGCCCTTCTTTGCATGAAATATTACCTTGGTATTTCTAATTTTCTTGAAGATATCCCTAGTCTTTCTCATTCTGTTGATTTCATCAATTTCTTTGCACTGATCACTGAGGAAGGCTTTCTTATCTCTCCTTGCTAATCTTTGGAGCTCTGCATTCAAATGGGTATATCTTTCCTTTTCTCCTTTGCTTTTCACTTCTCTTCTTCTCACAGCTATTTGTAAGGCCTCCTTAGACAGCCATTTGATTTTTTAGCATTTCTTTTTCTTGGGGATGGTCTTGATCCCTGACTCCTGTACAGTGTCATGAACCTCCGTCCATAGTTCATCAGGCACTCTATCAGATCTAGTCCCTTAAATCTATTTTTTACTTCCACTGTACAATCGTAAGGGATTTGATTTAGGTTATACCTAAATGGTCTAGTAGTGTTTCCCTCCTTTCTTCAACTTAAGTCTGAATTTTGCAATAAGGAGTTCATGATCTGAACTGTAGTCAGTTCCCAGTCTTGTTTTTGCTGACTATGTAGAGCTTATCCATCTTTGGCTGCAAAGAATATAATCAATCTGATTTTGGTGTTGACCATATGGTATCCATGTGTAGACATATGTAAATGTTTATATACATAAACATGTATCTACTCTTTTTTCAGATTCTTCTCCCATATAGGCCATTGCAGAATAGTGAGTAGAGTTCCCTGTGCTAAACAGTAGGTCCTTACTAGTCAAAGAGCCTTTTTTGACTAAGTTTTCAAACCTGAAACTTTGAGCTTCCTGCTCAGTTAACCAGATGCAGTACAGTCACACCCTTGGCTTTTTCTGTAGAGCACCCTTTCCTGAGTGTGATTCTTTTAATTTTAGCATCTTTTGCCATCTGGGGAGGCCTAGAAATTCCCAGATCATTCTCATTCAGTCTTTTTTTTTTTTTTCCTTTATCAGTTTTCCTCTCAATTTGTTTCTCTCCTCTCATATTTTACAATAAGCATCAAGAAAAAACCAGGTTGTACATTCAACCTTTTGTTGGAAATATTTAAATATCCAGGGTTGTTTATGAGTTCTGCTTTCCACTGAAGTGCAGAAAACACTGCTAAACTTTCTGTCACTGTATAACATCTTACTCCCCAGTTTTCTATAACATGTTTCTCACTTCCTTCTGAGGACCCACTGGCAGCATCCTTAATGCCGATATTTCTATCAACAGTCTGCTCATCTTGAGTTAGGTGTTCTCTAAGGCAATTTGGGTTTTTCTATAATGCTTCTCACTTCCTTCTGAGTCTTCACCAGCAGAATCTTTGACATTCATATTTTCATCAATGCTGAGACTGTTCAAGGTGACCAAGGCTACTTCTGTCCTTAAAATTCTTCTAGTCTCTACCCATTGCCCAACTCCAAAGCCACTTCTGCATTTTAAGGTATTTGTCATAGTGCATTTCAGGCTTACCAGGTGGCTCAGTGATAAGAATCTGCCTGCTCATGCAGGAGACTCAAGAGATGCAGGTTCGATCCCTGGGTCAGGAAAATGCCCTGGAGTAGGAAATGGCAACCCCTTCCAGCATTCTTGCCTGAAAAATTCCATGGAGAGAGGAGACTTGTGGGCTATAGTCCATGGGGTTCAAAAAGAGTCAGACATGACTGAGTGACTTATACACATGCATGCATAGTAGCACTTTGCTTCTAGTACCAAAATCTGTGTTAATTTTCTATTACCGCTCTAGGAAATGAAGCCAACACAACATTGTAAAGCAATTATCCTCTAATTAAAAATAAAATACATTTAAAAATTACAACAAACTTATTATCTTAAAAGAGAACACTTTTATTATCTTATGATTCTGTAGGTTAGAAGCCTGGCATGGGTCTTACTATGTTGAAATCAATGTTGGCAGGACTTCTTTCCTTACTCTAGGGAGGAATCTGTTTCCTTGCTCATTCGAGTTGTTGGCAGAGTTCAGTTCTCCCTGTAAACTGAGGTTGTTCCCAACCTCTAGAAGCCATGGTTTTCCTTGACCTGTGTCCTCCTCCCTCCATCTTCAAGTCAACAATGCTGGATTGAGTCCTTCTCATGTCCCATATTTCTAACTCTTTCCTAACTCAGCTGGGAAAGATGCTCTTTGTTTTTAGGGACTCATGTGATTAGGTTGAGCTGATCTGGATAATCTAGGCTAATCTCCTTATCTCAAGGCCCATGCTTTTAATCACATATGCAAACATGATTTTGCTATATCAGTTCAATCTCTCAGACATGTCTGACTCTTTGTGACCCCATGAACTGCAGCATGCAAGGCCTCCCTGTCCGTCACCAACTCCTAGAGCTTACTTAAACTCGTGTCCATTGAGTCGGTGATGCCATCCAACTGTCTCATCCTTTGTCGTCCCCTTCTCCTCCCGCCTTCAATCTTTCCCAGCATCAGGGTCTTTTCAAATGAGTCAGCTCTTCCCATCAGGTAGCCAAAGTATCGAAGTTTCAGCTTCAACATCAGTCCTCCTAATGAATATTCAGGACTGATTTCCTTTAGGATGGACTGGTTGGATGTCCTTGCAGTCCAAGGGACTCTCAAGAGTCTTCTCCAACACCACAGTTCAAAAGCATCAATTCTTCAGTGGTCAGCTTTCTTTATAGTCCAACTCTCACATCCTTACATGACTACTGGAAAAACCATAACCTTGACTAGACGGACCTATGTTGGAAAGTAATGTCTTTTGCTATAAAGAATAACAAAGTAAAGTATTTTGCTATATAGAATAACACATTCATAGGTTCTGGAGATGTCACTGGGGAGTCATTCTGCCTAAGATTCTTACAGTTTTTCTACACTCACTGAAAGCTGTAATCCTCAGATAATCAGGTCAAGGTAAAAGTCACAGAGATACCAAGAACCTCTCCCTCTCTGTATCTTTGGTGACACACCAGCCTGGGCTCTGGAGACACAAAGCTGTGGTTGACTGGGACATGGTCATTTATGGAGACACTGATAATCAGATAGTCTGTGCCTTTGGAAAAGGGGGTGAAGGCATGAAGCATAGAGGCTGAGAACCTGAACTTGTTAGATAGCTATGGATTCAAATTCTAGCTTGTCTACTTGACTTTGAACAATTTATTGAACAAGTTAACTAACCTCTTTGTGCCTTGGTTTTCTCATATGTAAACGGGTATGATGAAGCACAAGCTGGAATCAACATTGTGAGGAGAAATATAAATAATCTCAGATATGCAGATGGCACCACCCTTATGGCAGAAAGCGAAGAAGAGCTAAAGAGCCTCTTGATGAAAGTGAAAGAGGAGAGTGAAAAAGTTGGCTTAAAATTCAACATTCAGAAAATTTAGGCCATGGCATCTGGTCCCATAACTTCATGGCAAATAGATGGGGTAACAGTGGAAATAGTGAGAGACTTTATTTTTTGGGGCTCCAAAATCACTGTAGTTGGTGACTGCAGTCATGAAATTAAAAGATGCTTGCTCCTTAGAAGAAAAGTTATGACCAACCTAGATAGCATATTCAAAGGCAGAGACATTACTTTGACAACAAAGGTTTGTCTGGTCAAAGCTATGGCTTTTCCAGTAATCATGTATGGATGTGAGAGTTGGACTATAAAGAAAACTGAGCACTGAAGAAGTGATGCTTTTGAACTGTGGTGTTGGAGAAGACTCTTAAGAGTCCCTTGGACAGCAAGGAGATCAAACCAGTCAATCCTAAAGGAAATCAGTCCTGAATATTCACTGGAAGAACTGATGCTGAAGCTGAAACTCTAATACTTTGGCCATCTGATGTGAAGAACTAACTCATTGGAAAAGACCCTGATGCTGGGAAAGATTGAAGGCAGGAAGAGAAGGGGACGACAGAGGATGAGATGGTTGGATGGTATCACAGACTCAATGGACATGAGTTTGAGTGAACTCCGGGAGTTGGTGATGGACAGGGAGGCCTGGCATGCTGCAGTCCATGGGGTTGCAAAGAGTTGGACATAACTGAGCGACTGAACTGAACTGAACTGATGATGAAAACACCTACATTAAGAGTAACTGTTGGAAGAGAATTCAGCGGAACAAACTCTGTGAAGTGTTGATACCACATCTTTCACACATAAGTGACTTTCTGAGGGCTCCTGAAGAAGAGATTGGGAGATGCATGTTGATCTGTTAAATGCTCCAGAGGCTACACAAAATAGCTCTTTTCATCCTTCCTTCTTCCTGTCTAGGGGCTCATAATTCTAAGACACCACTGTGGTTTCAGGAATAGCAGGAAATGATGGGAGAAAATAGGTCTGGGGGAGGCCCTGGGGATGCTGCAAAGTGCTTCATCTCCAAGGAGAGTGTAGAGGAATAATTTTATATCCCTGATTATTTGTTTTAAAATCTAGTTCTGAGAAAGGGATAGAAACCATTGATTCACAAGTATGAGGAGATTACAAGAAATTTTTTCATTTTTCCACTCCAGATTATGTTCTTATGTTGGGCAATGAAAAAACCTAAAACCAAAACTTGAATTCTGCTTAGATATACTTTTTAAGCATTATGATCTTGCAGCTTGGATTTATAATTGCAAAACTGATGTGGAAATTTTTAAAGGACTTAGTTCATTTTGATCACAAGGGAATTTATGAAGTTAGCATTGGAAGAGGCAAATAAGCACTTTTATGTGTATTTAAAGGAGGGACTTTATTTTTTTTTTAATTTTTATTTTAACTTTAGTTTACTTTACATTACTGTATTGGTTTTGCCAAACATTGACCTGAATTCACCACGAGTGTACAAGTGTGCCCAAACATGAATCCCCTCCCACCTCCCACCCCATACCATCCCTCTGGATCCTCTCCTTGCACCAGTCCCAAGTATCCTGCATTCTGCATCGGACATCGACTGGCGATTCGTTTCTTACTTGATAGTATACATGTTGCAATGCCATTCTCCCATCTCATCCCACCCTCTCCCTCTCTCTCTCCCCCAGAGTCCAAGAGTTCTCTCTATAGATCTGAGTCTCTTTTGTTGTCTCGCATACAGGGTCATCATCCCCATCTTTCTAAATTCCATATATATGCGTTAGTATACTGTATTGGTGTTTTTCTTTCTGGCTTACTTCACTCTGTATAATCGGCTCCAGTTCCATCCATCTAAAGGAGGGACTTTAAAAGGGTAGAATTATTTTTGATTATAACAAGTACATTTGAGCATTTAACCAAGATCAGAGTGTTACATTACTTCACAGATGTGTTTTCTGTTTTGCTTTCTGCCAGTCTTCTTGACTGGAGGGCAGTTGTTTTTCCAAAGTAAAGATGCAGGTAAGGATGAAGATGTCAAAAACAAGAGTGCTGAACAAGAAAACAAAGGAAGCAGAGCCTTTAAAAAAAATCTGAAGGTGCTCTTAGACACCATTTGACACTCTAAAATATGTTTGTTTATGCCCTGGAGCATAGAGTTCTCCAAACTATTGACTTTAGCCTGTAGGCTATTAAGCCAAATATATAGGAGAAGGTAGGTGGAAAATTCCATGTTCAAAGAAGTTTGGGAAAAAAATAACATAAGTTAAACCACTTTTATTAATCTTACAAAAATTTTCAGAGATGATGTATATTTTGACATCAAGAGTGGGAATAAGTAGCCAAAATTTCCCCTACTTCTTTGACCACACTTTTATTTATTTGCCCCTTGGTTTGATGTGTAGCACACTGATTTACTCTTAGTGTTCCAAAAGTAGATTTGAGGAGTATTGCACATTTCTCTCTGGAGACATCTGGTTGAAGTTGAAAGGAATGCTTCAGTAAAACCTGGGAAATCTGGTAATTGTACGAGAGTTGCATTTCTCTAATTGTGGCTCATGAGACCATCTGTATCAGAATCATCTGAAGCGTTTGTTAGAAATCCAGAGATCTGGGCTTGATTTTAGATGTATAAGAATCTCTGGGACTAATGTCATGGGTTCTGAAAATTTCAAAACACTCAAAGTCTTGCTGCTAAAATGCTCTGTGGACCAGCAGCATCCGTATGGCCTGGGAGCTTGTTAGAATGCAGAACTGCAAACCCATCCTGCTCCTACTGACTCTGAATCTGTATTTTTAACAAGATCCCTAGGTGATCCCTAGGTGACATGTACACTTCAGATGAGAAGCAGTGAATCTGAGAATGACACATCTCAGTTTACTTAGGTATTTATGGATTTTTATATCTTGCTCTAATTATGTATTTTGTTTAAAAAGCTATTTGAATAAAGAGTTCTATTTTAGTTGAAATCATAATTGAAGAGATAGATTTGATGACGTCTCTCTTAGTTTACTCTGTGGTATTACAGTTCAGATCAGGAACCTTTTGAAAAACACCACTGTTCTGTTGCCTTCAGAGTATACTGACTTTATTCAGATTACTCAAAGAAAATAGTCTCTCAGGGGTTGGCTTTATTCCAAATTTACAGACATAATGATAACTCAGGTATAGAATGTGGAATGTCTGTCAAGAGTAATTGACTCTATATAGCTGAATTCCACCTCCCCTTCCATACCATCCGTGAAATGCTTGTAGTCATCTCAGCTTAATAACTCATATATTGATTTTACTGAATATAGCTACCTTACATCTCAGTCTAGGAAAACAATGAAAGAACAGATTTTGAGTGGACAAAAAGACTACCTAACACTCTTACCGGTATTTTATCAACGTTGGTTTTCTATCAAAGAGAGCAAAAACTGTCGGTTTAAAATACTAGCTTCATGAGTTTTTGAGTAAGTAGGCCACAGTTATGCTTTATTTCTTTGTAGGTTCTTTGATTTGATACTTGATGATCCATGTTAATCGATGATAAGGCAGGGTCCCAGAAAACTCGGTGACCCATTGCAGGAAACATAATCCAGCAGCTGAAAATTACTTTCAGGGTCTTTCATAAGGATTAGGGGATATGGTAGTTGGTGGTCACCCATGGCTGAGAATAATGCCTGTTTCTACCAGTCAGAGTAGAAAACCTCCGAATTCATGAGACATTGAGTGAAGTACTCAGAAGTTTCCTGGTTTAGCAGTGGGACTAGTCAGCCTTAAATTAAACATGGCTTTGGTCTCATCTAACAAATCTTAAAAATAAGACTTAAAGGGATCAGACAATTTCCAAGTAACTTAACTGTATCTCAGAACAAAGCTCAAGAATATTTATAAGAACACAAAGATGTTCAGCCCAACTGAATTATATATAAGAATCTTAAAAATACAATGTAAAATGAGGGGGGAAATCAATCAACTGAAACCAGTACAGAACTTACACAGATGTTAGAAGTAGTAGATAAGGACAAGTTTAAAAAGTTTAATGAGAAACATGGACGGCATATAAGAGACCAAAATAAAAACCCTGGAGACAGAAACCTATAATCTCCAAGACATAATGCACTGAATGTCATCAATAACAGATTTGACATTGCACCCACACACACAGACACAAGATCACTGACCTTAATAAAGTAGCAATAGAAATTATCCAGAATGAAACAGAAGAAAGAATAATCATGGGGGAAAAAGTGAGCATAGAACCTGTGACCTCTGGGACAACTTCAAGCAATTTAATATATCTGTAATTGGAATCTCTAAAGGAATGAGAGAGATGGAGAGATAGGAAAAACATCTTTGGAGAAGTGGCTCAAGTTTGAGAAAATCATAAATTCAGAGACCCCCCCAAATAAGCTCAATGAATACCATTCATAATAGAAATTAAGAAAACTACACTAAGGCACAGCATGATTAAGCACTCAAATCCAGAGAAAGAGATAGATAGATAAGGAGAAAGATTTAAAAGCATCCAGAAGGCAGGTTACTTGCAAAGGACTGAAAATAAGGGTGATAGCAGATTTCTCATCAGAAACAGTGCAAGTTAAAAAAGGATAATATGACAAAATATTTACCATACTGAAGTAAAATAAAAAACAATTATCAACATAAAAGTTTATGCCTAGCAAAAAACCTTCTTCAAATGAAACTAAATACATTTTTTTATATGAAAGCTGAAAGGATTAATCACTAGCACACCCACACTATAAAAGATACAGGGAGTCCTTCAGGCAGAAGAAAAATGATACTACAGATGGAAATAGGGAATCTACAAAAAGGCATGCAAAAACATTAGAAATAGTAATTACATGGATAATACAGAAGTTACCTTAAAAATGATTATTTAAATAAACATAACAACATGATGTGATGATTGTAATGTATGTAATAGTATAATGTATGACAACTATAACACAAAGGCTAGGAGGAGAGAAATGGAAGTACACCAGTGTAAGATTCTCATAGTAGTGATACAGTGCTGCTTGATGGCAGACTGTGGTAAGTCAAAGGACTATATTGTAAACCTTGAGTCAACTACCAAAAGAAAAAAAAATCAAAGAGTTATAGTGGATAGGCCAACAAAGAAGATAAAAAGGAATCATTAAAAGTAATCAATCCAAAGTATTTTTGGCAGAAAAAGGAGATTTAAAAAAAAAGCCATAAAAAGAAGGGACAGGAACAGAAAACAGATATAATAAGTAGAAAACCACTGACAAGCTGATAGACATGAAATAACACATAAACACATAACACATAACATAAAATAATCACAATAAATGTAAATGATTAAAACCGCCCCACTTAAGAGGCAGAGATTATTAGATTATTAGTTCAGGACTGAACTACATGCATTTATAAGAAACTTACTTTGAATATTAAGATACAAATAGAATTAAAGGAAAAGGATAGAAAAAGATACAGAATGCTAACAATAACACCTCCCAAAACCAAAGGGCTTATATTGTTGTTGTTCAGTCACTCAGTCATATCCAGCTCTTTGCGACCCCATGGACTGCAGCATGCCAGGCTTCCCTGTCCTTCACCATCTCCTGGAGCTTGCTCAAGCTCATGTCCATTGAGTGGCTCATGCCATCCAACCATCTCAGACAAAATAGATTTCAAAGTATTGATGATTATCAGGTATGAAGAAGGCTTTTTTTTAAAAAAAAAATAATGATGGGGTCATTTCATCAGGAGGACATAACAATATTAAATTTTTGTGTACCAAATAACAGAGATTAAAATGCATGATGCAAAACTGATATCAGTATAAGGAGACACAGACTAAAGCTGATAGAATATCAAGAAATAGTCAAATCTGTAATTACAGTAGGATATGTCAATACACCTCTCACAACAATTAATACAAAGAGTAGAAAGAAAATCAGTCAGGATATAAAAGACCTGAACAACAAAACCAACCAACTTGATTAAACTGACTTTTACCTAGCAACAACAGAATATATATCCTTTTCAAGAACACACAGAACATTTAATAAAATAGATTATGTTCAGAGCCATAAAGCCCATCTCAGTAGATTTAAAAGGATTCAAGTTACACAAAGTATGTTCTTTGGTCACAATGGAATTAAACTAGAAATCAACAATGAAAGGATCTCTGGAAAATCTCTAAGACTTTAGACTTGAAAATAACTCATTTCAAATAACCCATGGATGGAAAAAGAAATCAAAAGAGAAATAATAGAGCATTTTAAATAGAGTGAAAAGGAAATATGACAAATCAGAATTTAGTGAGATTCTCCCAAAGAGATATTTGGGGCAAGGAATTTGCAGTGCTAAATGCCTATATTCAGCAAGAAGAAAGGTCTCAAATTCGACCTTAAGAAACTAGAAAGAGAAGAGTAAATTAAACCCAAAGCAAGCAGATGAAAGAAAATAATAAGCATCAAAGTAAAATCATCTTCCCTGGTGGCTCAGATGGCAAAGAATCTGCCTGCAATGTGGGAGACCTGGGTTCAATCCCTGGGTTGGGAAGATACCTGGAGAAGGGAATGCAGCTCACTCCAGTATTCTTGCCTGGAGAATTCATTCCTGGAGAATTCCATAAGAGCCTGGTGGACTACGGTCCATGACATTGCAAAGAGTCGGACACGACTGAGCAACTAATACACACAAAGTAAAATCAATGAAGTGAAAAACAGAAAAATAATAGAGAAACTCAATTAAATCTAAAGCTGGTTCTTTAACAAGGTCAGTGAGTTAAGAAACATCTAGCCAGAGTGGGCAAGACAAAAAAATCCCAATTAACAGCATTAGGAGAGGTGACAATACTATGATTTCTTTAGCTATTACAAATAATCAGAAAATATTATGAACAATTTTATGCACGTAAGTTCAACAACACAGATGAAATGGACAAATTCTTTGCAAAACACAAACTGTCAAAGATCACTGAAGAACTAGATAACCAGATTGTTTATCTATTTTTAAAAATTGAATTTGTAGTTAAGAATCTTCCCACAATGTAAGACCAGAAACTATAAAACTCCTAGATGAGAACATAGGCAAAACACTCTCTGACATAAATCATAGCAGGATCCTCTATGATCCACCCCCCAGAATTCTGGAAATTAAAGCAAAAATAAACAAATGGGATCTAATCAAAATTAAAAGCTTCTGCACAACAAAGGAAAATATAAGCAAAGTGAAAAGACAGCCTTCTGAATGGGAGAAAATAATAGCAAATGAAGCAACTGACAAACAACTAATCTCAAAAATATACAAGCAACTTCAGTCAGTTCAGTTCAGTTCAGTCGCTCAGTC
>SJYQ01007498.1:383204-430460 GCA_006410935.1 Redunca redunca
TCATCTGCATATCTGAGGTTATTGATATTTCTCCCAGCAATCTTGATTCCAGCTTGTGCTTCCTCCAGCCCAGCATTTCTCGTGATGTACTCTGCATATGAATTAAATAAGCAGGGTGACAATATACAGACTTGATGTACTCCTTTTCCTATTTGGAACCAGTCTGTTCCATGTGCAGTTCTAACTGTTGCTTCCTGACTTGCATATAGGTTTCTCAAGAGGCAGGTCAGGTGGTCTGGTATTCCCATCTCTTTCAGAATTTTCCACAGTTTCTTGTGATCCACACAGTCAAAGGCTTTGGCATAGTCAATAAAGCAGAAATAGATATTTTTCTGGAACTCTCTTGCTTTTTCCATGATCCGGCAGATGTTGGCAATTTAATCTCTGGTTCCTCTGCCTTTTCTAAAACCAGCTTGAACATCTGGAATTTCATGGTTCACGTATTGCTGAAGCCTGACTTGGAGAATTTTGAGCATTTCTCTACTAGTGTGTGAGATGAGTGCAATTGTGCAGTAGTCTGAGCATTCTTTGGCCTTGCCTTTCTTTGGGATTGGAATGAAAACTAACCTTTTCCAGTCCTGTGGCCACTGCTGAGTTTTCCAAATTTTCTGGCATATTGAGTGTAGCACTTTCACAACATCATCTTTTAGGATTTGAAATAGCTCAACTGGAATTCCATCACCTCCACTAGCTTTGTTCGTAGTGATGCTTTTTAAGGCTCATTTGACTTCACATTCCAGGATGTCTGGCTCTAGGTGAGTGATCACACCATCGTGATTATCTTGGTCGTGAAGATCTTTTTTGTACAGTTCTTCTGTGTATTCTTGCCACCTCTTCTTAACATATTCTGCTTCTGTTAGGTCCATACCATTTCTGTCCTTTATCAAGCCCATCTTTGCATGAAATATTCCCTTGGTATCTCTAGTTTTCTTGAAGAGATCTCTAGTCTTCCCCATTCTGTTGTTTCCTCTATTTCTTTGCACTGATCGCCGAGGAAGGCTTTCTTATCTTTTCTTGCTATTCTTTGGAACCCATGGAAAAGAAATGCAAAAAAGCAAAATGGCTGTCTGGGGAGGCCTTACAAATAGCTGTGAAAAGAAGAGAAGTGAAAAGCAACGGAGAAAAGGAAAGATATAAGCATCTGAATGCTAACTCTTACTTATCCTTAAATTCTCAATTCATAGGTCTCTTTTCCAAGAGACGTGTGTTACTTCCTCCAGAAAGTATGTGGAAGAAGTATGTCACTTCCTCCAAATCACTATATGACTTCCCAACCTGGGGTGGGTTTCTCCTGTGTGCTCCCACAGTACTTATTGCACTATTTACAATCACCTATTCATTTGTTTTATTCCTCTGTGGACTGTAGGGTCCTGGATTCTTGTGTACTTTTGACTCCTAAGTTCCCTCCCACAAAGTCCGACATACTGTACTGTACTTGGTAAGTATGCAATAAATATTGATTGAATACTGACTTTTAACCCTCTGTCTTGTTTCTCTCCAAGACCTTTCTTCCCCTCAAACATCTCAAGAGTAGTCTATACGCAAGTGTTAGTCACTCAGTTGTGTCTGACTCTTTGTGACCCCATGGACTGCAGCTCACCAGGCTCCTTTGCCCATGGGATTTCCCAGGCAAGAATACTGGAGTGGGTTGCCATCCCCGTCTCCAGGGGATCTTCCTGACCCAGGGATTGAACCTGGGTCTCCCATATTGCAGGCAGATTCTTCAGACCAGAAGAATTCTTCAGATTCTTCTGAGCCACCAGAGAAGCCCTATACTCAATGTCTTCTTTTATTTCTGCAAGTTTACTCTTGGGACTGTCACTGAACATTTCTGGGCAAGATTCCCATGGATTCCATGCTGCCAGACCCATCAGACACCCTCCAGCCTTAACCATATTTGTCCTCTTTGGAAGCACTTCATACGGCCCACCAGTCCTCCTTGACAGTCTGTCTATAAGGACAGACCTGTGCCCAGGTCTTGCTGCCACATGCAGGCAAAGCAGAGGCATTCTGGCTGGCAGAGAATGGATTTCGTTGGCTACTCACAAAGCCCTATGACATGAGAGTGGGTAATGCTGAGACCTAACCTCCTGCAAAGACTGGGAATTTCATCAAGGTTTTATTATAATTTTGGCATCTGTAAATTCCCACATTCCTTCTACCAATTCTGTCCCCCTTCTAGTACGAAACTGTGACCATTCTTAAGGCTCGAAGGGCAGGAAAATGGATGGAAGCAGTTTGCTGCCTGATCCTTAATATCTGGGGGTGGAGATGGGGATGGGGTTGGACGGGCTTGGATGAATGTTTCTGAAAGATCATGAGCATCCTCCTCTGTGGCCTGTGGTCAAAACTCAGAAATTCTCACTTCTGTACTTTGAAGACCACATGGTGAGAAACAGACATTTTCCTCTTTTCATGCGTGATAGAGATTTCTGGAAGCAGGTCTGTTTAACAGAGGTGTTCTAACTCAATTAGCTGGGAAGAAAAAGTACAAAAGGAAGCCATTATGCAAATGTCAGGCCTTTGGAGGACACCAGGGAAGGGATGACAGTGGAAGCTTTTGAACGTGTTTCCAATTCCATCTTCACATTAGACCTTTGTGTGGTGGCTATTACCAATAATATACCCTCGACAAGCTCCTGGTCCTTTTCTCTCTAGGAGGATCCCAGGTCCTCTGTGATGGACAGTGCTCTCCCTTCTGGGATGGAAGTAATTTGTTCTACCTTCATATATATTTCAATAGAAATTACTTGAGGATTTTGGTCTTAGTTTTTTTTTTTTTTTTTACACCTTAAGTTTTGAGTTATGATCCTGGAATTGATGGGAATTTTTCCCTGCCGTGTGTCACATCTATTGGGTCCACCTGGTACTATTTATCCAGGACCTCATTCCCCTGGTCACTTGTTTATTCATTGGCTAATATATTCACTCATCCAATATGGTACTGTGGCTATGAGGATGCAGGAAAGATGATCTTTCATTGACCATCTTTTATTTCCAGAGTGAGAAGCTTTGAAATCCCGGTCACTAATTTCGTCTCTAGCTCTAAGGCAGAGTTCTTCCTGAGCTCGTGGCAAGGTCAGAATGACCTCTCATCATTCAGGAAAAAGAAAGATTTGATGGAACAGATTTATTTCTGTTCCATCCAACTTTATTTCCAAGGACACCATCCGTGGCAAAGTGTGGTAATTGGGGATCTGCAGTGATATGTCAAGTCAGACTGGAGCCTCCAGCAATTTTACTTAAGAGTCTGTGAAGGCTGCCTTTTCCCCCAGATATTGGAACTGCCAGGGTCAGGACTCAATGAAAGAACCTCTTGGTCTTGTCACCTTTGGTTATGCATTAGATCAAGGCTGTGATGGTCGATTCTGTGGCAGGAGCGTCTGTGAAACCCGCGGAATGTACAGAGCAATTTTTCAGGGTCAGGAGAGAAGAAGTGGAGAGAACCGGGGGAGGAGAGAAAACTTCAGGTAAAATTGTTCTTAAGGATCAGAGGATCAGACATGCTGGCGACACTAGCCTCTTTTCCCAGGGGCGGATAACAAGGCCCTGAAACTTTCAAGGGCTGGGGAACCCACCTTTGTATCCTGGGTGCAAGACAATGGATCCGGTGCCCTGCTGGCCACATGCCCTTGCTCCTGGTGTGCCTGCCTCTTTAGTCTATAGATTTTGTTTTTGGAATAACATCTTTCTGGAGCTATAATTCAAACTCTGTACAATCCACCTATTTAAAGAGTACAATTCAGTGCTTTCTAGGATGTGTACTGAGCTGTGCAGCCATCTTCACAGTAAGTTTTAGAACATTTCCACCCCCCCCCGCCCCCCAACTCTGCAACATCTTCATACCTATTAGCACTCACCTACCGCTGCCCATCCCCGTCCCCAGCCTCTGGCCACCACTGCTCTGCTCTCTGTCTCTTACTGCAATTTATAAATGTGACTTTACGTATGTTTGTGTGTGTGCATGTGTGTGCACGTGCATGTGTGTGTGCTGTCTGTCACTGACTCCCTGTCTAGAGTGCCTTTGGCTACCCTCACCCATTCCCCCCAACCCTGTATTTGTTCCTGGCTGTGTGCAAATATTTCTGTTCAGTATTGTGGGCTTTCTCTTTTAATTTCTCCCTCTTTGCTAAGGAAATGAATCCTTCTTTTACTGATGGGTTTATTCCCTCCTTTCTGTGTCATGCAAGGCCACCTGTGGGTTTGCTGAGAGCAAAAGTACAGTCCCAACTGCCTGTCACCCAAAGAACAGATTGATCTTTTACAACCCCAAGAAGACTTGTTATAAGGTGAAAACCGTACATTTTTTACAAAGGTAAACTTTGGGGCTACCCCCAGTATTCTTGCTTCTCTAGCTGATGCACAATCATTGCGGTCACCTCACCTCCTAAACAAAGAATTGGAGACCGGTGTCCTGCTGGTGAGAGACCCCTGGATCAGATCTCTACCTTGGCAGCCGCAGCCAGTTTCCTACAGGGATTGGCTCTGTAGCTTCTGCAGGTTGAAGGACAGCACTTGAAAGAGTTCCAGTCACCCAGACCCAACAACTTCTCTGCCTGTCACCAGGGCAGGAGGCAGTGGTGATATTGGGAAAAGGGGACCATCTGGGCTTCCTTACTGTGGTGCAACCTTACGGAGATACTGGGTGAGAAAGATGACATGGGCTGGTCGAATAAAGAGCAAACAAAAGCTGCCTCTTCCTGTTCTTGGCTAAGCTGCCTCCATGGCATTCTGGGGTTCAGAAGCAAAAGTGGCACGTGTGTGTGTGTGTGTGTGTGTGTGTGTATGAATGAATCGTTCTGCATCAGAATTTAGAGGTCACGCTTCCTTTTCCTTCATGACAACCTATGAAATCTCATCTCTAAGCTGTTCTAAGATATTTTCCAACAGCTAGTCTCTTTAGGCTGGTGCCACATGGGAAGGAAACATCAGCGAGGCTCCTGGGGGTGGGACTCTTGATCCAGCCAAGCCTGGTCTTGCTCTTCCCGGTCACTCTCAGTTTTCATACTGAGGTTGACGTGTGAGCCTGTTTAGACTGGCTTTTGTCAGCTCTCCAGTTGTCTTCCACACACCAGGAAGATAGACTACAGATGCATAATCAAACACAAAGCTATCTACTTGCTAAAGGTGGTGCTGAATGTAAAGTGCGTGATGGCATGGAGCGGTTAAAAATAAAAATTTTGGAGATGGCGCTCAATACGTGTTGACTCTGTCCTTCTGGTTATTACATTTTGCCTCTGGCTGGTTTCCTGACATGTCCAGTTTCCTAGAGATTTCAGAAAAACAAGAATAAAACAAAAATCAACCTCAGTATCAGGAGAAACCTTTTGAATAGCTTTAGAGTACTTTGAAACTGTTGTTTATTTTTTTTCCATTGTTGTTGCACAGTAGACAGGGAGACACAAAATGAGCCATGAGACTATCTACCACAGACACTCCATATCGATGCTCTCCCTTCCTGTGTATTTAATCAATTAGCAGCATAATAAATTAGCAGCGATTCACCTGGACATCAAATACCAGGTTGTTCTCCTAAGTGACCTGGATTGATTTCCACGTGTCGCAATTCATCAGAAGGAAGTGGCTTCACCGCTGGGCATCCAAACACTCTTAATATATTTCTGGTCCCACTTTCACTTTAACCAGCAAAAGACATTGGGTTTTCTGCCTTAGACAGTAAGCCTCGCGATTAGTGAGACTGGAAATGCCAAACAAAGGCCCCCAGATGGATCGGCTTTGATGAAATAGAAAGGCCTTGTGAGCACCTGCGGGAAACCAGACGGAGCCTGCACTTGGGAGAGGAAGGGTGGGTCATCTCGCTGCATCACAGACCCCATGGCCTCAGGGACAGATGGGCATGCTTGGGCCCAGGGCCGCCTCACTTTGGAACAGATGTGAGTTAAAGCATACTGGTCAGAGTAAATGCTCACGTTGATAGCTAACATATACTGAATCTTTATGAGGCATCAAGCATTCTTCTAAGTGCATTACAAGTACCAACTCTTCTAATCTTTATGACCACCCCGTGAAGTAGGTAGCACTATGCATGTGTGTGTGCTAAATCGCTTCCGTCTTGTCTGATTTTTTGCGACACTATGGACTGTAGCCCTCCAGGCTCCTCTGTCCATGGGATTTTCCAGGCAAGAATACTGGAGTGGGTTGCAATGCCCTCCTCCAGGGGATCTTCCCTACCCAGGGACTGAACCCTCGTCTCCTGCACTGCAAGCACATTCTTTACTTGCTGAGCCACCAGGGAAGCCCAAGTCACACTACAGTCTCCACTTTATAGATGGGAACATGAGGCATCCAGGGTCCTGCAGTGAGGTGGTGGGGAGTCAGGTCAATCCTAGGCTTTCTATAAGGAATGGGGCTACTTTCTGTTATCTATAGATGGAGGAGAAACCAACTCAAACAGTAGTGGTGGGACATGCAGATTAACAGAAAAAGAACCTTCTGCTTGGAAGGGCCATATCTACGTCTAAGTGAAGTCACCACTGAAGCCACCATCATCACCCCACCACCACTTGTGGTCATTGTATTTTGTTGGTAAGTTCATTGTCAGTGTTGGTGGAGATGGGATGGGTAGCACAGTGAAGGCCGTGGGAGTAGCCACACGGTACTTTGGAATTTAAGAGTTAGGTACACAGTGACATTGGCATGGGGCAGAGTTGTCACTTTATCAGTTTTTGTCGTCAGGAGTGGGCTGGCAGCGTTTGGATAAATTCCCTGATTCCCTGCACTTCTTGCTCTGCCCAGTGTCTGTGTGGGTTCCTCCTCTCCTGTGCTTTCTCTCTGATCTTACTCTCCCTGTGTCCTCAACTTTGTTCAGTGATGGCCTGAAGAACTCATGTCTCTTTAAATTTATTTTTTGTTCAAGTATAGTTGAATTACAGTGTTGGGTTAATTGTTGCTGTACCACCAAAGTGACTCAATGTTACGTGCAAATGTGTATATATATGTGTGTGCTCAGTCACACAGTCATGTCTGACTCTGGGAACTCATGGACTGTAGCATGCCAGGCTCCTCTGTCCGTAGGATTCTCCAGGCAAGAATACTGGAATAGACTGCCATTTCCTCTTCCAGGATATATATATGTTATGCATTATTTTTCATATTCTTTTCCATTATGGTTTATTACAGGATGTTGAGTATAGAAGAACTCCTGTTTTGACATCAATACTTAAAAATGTTTGATTTTTTTTTCACTCATCCTGCCAAACAACTGGGTCAGGATGTCCCGGCACCTCTTCTTCATATGTTCTCCTGAAGGCTTGAGACCTGTCTCCTGACTCGAGGCATTAGTCAGGGAAAGGAAGACTGTCTCTTAGGGGTTGACTGCCCCCAGTATGTGTGAGGGGGGATGTCCTTGCAGGTAAGTGCATGGGCTTTGAAAACAGATACATTTGAAAACTGGTTCTGCCTCTGTCTCACCGAGGGCAGGTCCCAACGTCAGCTGATTTTCTGATTACTTCTCTGTAAAGTGGAAGGAATGATATTCTTTTCAGAAGCTTTTGGTAAGGAGTAATGATAAAGTTAATGTTCCTTTTGAGCACTCTATATTTTGGTTGCTGTGCTAGGAACTTGAGTTCATTATCTCACTGGAAACTCAGAACAGCTCTGTGAAGTAGGTACTTTATCATCCCCATTTCACGGATAAGGAAACTGAGCCTTGGAGGGATGAAATAAAATGCCGAAAGTCAGGGAAATGGGATCAAGAACATGTATGACTCCAAAGCCATTTCTCTCATCTTCTCAGCAGGACAGTGTGTGTCAGGCATTCATTGACTCTTCTTTTTCCCTTCCTTGTGACCTATCTATGCAATCTTTATTTGGGGTATCATGGATGGAGCTTTCCTGGTGGCTCAGACAGTAAAGAAATGCAGGAGACCGGGATCGATCCCTGGGTCAGGAAGATCACCTGGAGGACATGGCAACCCACTCCAGTATTCTTGCCTTGGGAGTCCCATGGACAGAGGAGCCTGGTGGGCTACAGTCCGTGGAGTCACAAAGAGTGGGACATGATTGAGCAACTAACACTTTCACTTTGGGTGGGGATGAGAAATAAGGATTTCCCCCCCTTTTCCTTTCTTGATGCGGTTCTTTCTGTTTGGGGTTCCTCCTGTCCTGTCTCCTACATAAGAGGATCCTAGTAAAAGAATAGGACATAATGTCAGTCATATTGTAAATATCATAAAGATTAAAAACCCAGAGTGATGCAGCTTGGCAGTTAAGAGAGAATTTCCACATTAGGACTGGGGTTTGTAATTCAGCTGATAAAGGATCCGCCTGCAATGTGGGAGACCTGGGCTCGATCCCTGGGTTGGGAAGATCCCCTGGAGAAGGGAAAGGCTACCCCCTCCAGTATTCTGGCCTGGAGAGTTCCATGGACTGTATAGAAGAGTCGCACATGAGTGAGTGACTTTCACTTCACTTCGCTTAAGCTTTATTGGCCTTTTCATAGCACCACCATGCGATGACATTCAGAGGAGTGCTTTGTAGGGTATGGAAACTCGACACCCATGAGGCTCCTGGGTGTGTCCTCCTGACCCGCCCGACACGTGACCAGGCATCAGAGCCTCTCAAGGCTGCTCCTCCATCTGCTTTTTCCTTCTAATCCAAAGTATCATATACAGACCGGTTACATGTGGCACCTGATCGGTCTGACCCAGGTCTGGTTTCCTTTTCTTTTTTTAAAGAAAGTATTCATTTATTTGGCTGCTCTAGGTCTTTGCTGCATGGTGTGCAGGATCTTTAGCTGTGGCATGTGGGACCTAGTTCCCTAACCAGGGATCCCACCCGGCCCCTTGCACACTGGGAGTGTAGAGTCTTAGTTACTAGACCACCGGGGGGAGTCCCTCAGGTTTGGTATCTGATTCTGACTTGAACTCTTCCTTGCTGTGTGCCTTGAACCTCCATTTCGTCATCTCTAAAATGGGGATACAAGGCACCAGGTTTGAGCTCCTGGTGCTCTGTGACAACCTAGAGGGCTGGGGTGGGGTGGGAGGTGGGAGGAAGGTTCAGGAGAGAGGGGGCATGTGTATACCTATGGGTGATTCACGCTGATGTATGGCAGTAACCAACACAATGTTGTAAAGGAATTATCCTCCAATTAAAAAGAAATTAAGTTTAAAAAATAAAATGAGAATATAGTCACTATCATGAGGTTTCAGTGTGGATTAGCACATGTCAAGTCCTTAGAATAGTCCCTGGTCCCCGGCAGGCCTTCAGTAAATGTCAGCCAGGTGACCATTCTGAGTGCCTAACCACCGGTCAGGCCAGGTTAGCCCACTGTGGGCAGACTAATGTTGGACCTTAAAAGCATTCCATGTATCATACTTTTAAATATCTTGGAAATCTTTAAGAAAATAAGACCATGAATCCAGAACTCTAAGAGTCAGAGATCAGCTGAGAGTGTTTTCTCCTTTGTGGACCAGTGATGATGCAACTCATCTTCAACTTTTGTAAGTGAGGTGTGGACCCTTTCTTATTTCCAACAAGAATATCACAAGGAACACCGTGCATACTCTTATGGTACAGAGCAAGCCTTTGCTGCACATCTCAGATGTGTGTGCCTTCCCTTGTGGTTTCCTGGGAACAGAAGGGCTCAAGCCCTTCCATGGAGCCCCTGGAATCTTTCACCAAGTCCATCCTGCATCTGAGGACAGAGACTCTTTTCTTGGGCTCCAGAATCACTGCAGATGGTGACTGCAGCCATGAAATTAAAAGACGCTTGCTGCTTGGAAGGAAAGCTATGACAAACCTAGACAGCATTTAAAAAAACAGAGACATCACTTTGCTGACACAGCTCTGTCTAGTCAAAGCTATGGTTTTTCCAGTAGTCATGTATGGATGTGAGAGTTGGACCATAAAGAAGCCTGAGCACTGAAAAATTGATGCTTTCAAATTGTGGTGCTGGAGAAGACTCTTGAGAGTCTCTTGGACTGCAAGGAGATCAAACCAATCACTCCTACAGGAAATCAACCCTGAATATTCATTGGAAGGACTGATGCTGAAGCTGAAGCTCCAATACTTTTGCCACATGATGGGAGGAACTGACTCACTGGAAAAGACTGTGATGCTGGGAAAGACTGAAGGCAAAAAGAGAAGGGGGTGGCAGAAGATGTGATGATTGGATAGCATCACTGACTCAATGAACATGACTTTGAGCCAACTCTAGAAGATAGTGGAGGGAAGGGAAACCTGGTGTGCTGCAGTCCATGGCATCGCAAAGAGTTGGACATGGCTGAGCAACTAAACGATTAACAACAATCCAAGTGGTTCCATGGAGCCCCAGGAATCTTTCACCAAGTCCATCCTGTATCAGAGGATGGAGACGCAAATGTGGCTCAGAAGTTCTCCAGGCTTTGTGGGAAGGACCCAGTCACCTGTTCTTTCACATCTTTGGACAAAATTTACTGAGTGGGCACTATGTTCACAGTGCTCTTCTGAGCAGTGGGGACACAGCAGTGGATGAAACAGACAAAAATCTCTGATCTCATCGATCTCATATTCTTGGCAGGTTTTCTCAGTCTTGGCACTATCATTTGGGGCCAGGTGATGCCAAAGCCTTCGACTATGTGGATCACAATAAACTGTGGAAAATTCTGAAAGAGATGGGAATACCAGACCACCTGACCTGCCTCTTGAGAAACCTGTATGCAGGTCGGGAAGCAACAGTTAGAACTGCACATGGAACAATAGACTGGTTCGAAACAGGAAAAGGAGTACATCAAGGCTGTATATTGTCACCCTGCTTATTTAACTTACATGCAGAGTACATCATGAGAAATGCTGGGCTGGAAGAAGCACAAGCTGGAATCAAGATTGCTGGGAGAAATATCAATAACCTCAGATATGCAGATGACACCACCCTTATGGCAGAAAGTGAAGTGAAGTCGCTCAGTCATACCCTACTCTTAAGCAACCCCATGGACTGCAGCCTACCAGGCTCCTCCATCCATGGGCTTTTCCAGGAAATAGTACTGGAGTAGGTTGCCATCGCTGGCAGAAAGTGAAGAGGAACTCAAAAGCCTCTTGATGAAAGTGAAAGAGGAGAGTGAAAATGTTGGCTTAAAGCCCAACATTCAGAAAACAAAGATCATGGCATCTGGTCCCATCACTTCATGGCAAATAGATGGGGAAACAGTGGAAACAGTGTCAGACTTTAGTTTTTTGGGCTCCAAAATCACTGCAGATGGTGATTGCAGCCATGAAATTAAAAGATGCTTACTCCTTGGAAGGAAAGTTATGACCAATCTAGATAGCATATTCAAAAGCAGAGATATTACTTTGCCAACAAAGGTCGGTCTAGTCAAGGCTATGGTTTTTCCAGTGGTCATGTATGGATGTGAGAGTTGGACTGTGAAGAAAGCTGAGCACCGAAGAATTGATGCTTTTGAACTGTGGTGTTGGAGAAGACTCTTGAGAGTCCCTTGGACTGCAAGGAGATCCAACCAGTCCATCGTAAGGGAGGTCAGTCCTGGGTGTTCATTGGAAGGACTGGTGTGAAAGCTGAAACTCCAGTACCTTAGCCACCTCATGCAAAGAGGTGACTCATTGAAAAAGACCCTGATGCTGGGAGGGATTGGGGGCAGGAGGAGAAGGGGACGACAGAGGATGAGATGGCTGGATAGCGTCACTGACTTGATGGACATGAGTTTGAGGGAACTCTAGGAGTTGCTAATGGACAGGGAGGCCTGGCGTGCTGTGATTCATGAGGTCACAAAGAGTTGGACACGACTGAGCAACTGAACTGAACTGAACTGATGTCTTGTTATGGGAGATGGTCCTGTGCTTTGCGGGGTGCCTAGCATCATCCTTGGTCTCTACCTACTAGAAGCCAGAAGCATCCTGTCCCACTGTTGTGACAACCAGAATCTCTCCAGGCCTTGCCACATGGCCCCTGGGGGGCCAGTCACCCATGGCTGGGAGTCATTTTTCTGTGGGGAGGGAGAGGATGGTCTGTAAAATAGCATCATAGAGAACCACTGACTAGGAGGGGGGTACCTGGGGTAGGGTTGGCTCTTCTACAGAAGGTGCCAACAAAGCCCACTGAGATGACATCTGAGCCAAGACATAAAGAGGTGAGGGAGCATGCCCTGTTCAGGAGAGGTTGAGCAGAGTGACCAGCAAGCACAGGAGAATGTGTAGGATGTGGAGTGAGCAGGAGGGAAGGTCACCAGGGCTTGAGGCCTGATGGGTCATGGTGGTGGGAGCTGGGGGCAGAAGGCTGCAACAGGCTCTTCCTCTGAGGGAGGTGGGAGGTGGGGCTTTAAGCAGAAGAGCATGGTGACCTGACTTCTTTTTATGAAGGATGCCCTGGCCATATGGGGCAAGGGCGGGCGTAGGGAGGATATTGAGGAGGTGGCTGTAATGATGGTGGTCCAGATCAGGGTGGTGGAGGTGGAGACGAGAAACTCCGGTTGTTGGCTGTGTTGTTCTAAGGGCAAAGCTGGGAGGATTTACTGTGGGTGTGGTGGGAGGGGAGGAAAGACATCAGGGCTGACTCTGGGGGTATTTGGAGTGAGCACTGGAGGAAAAACCTGTCAGAACCACCCCCTAGCAGCTGTAGGACACGCCAGTCCTTGTCCCCAGCCTTGGGTGGGGTGGTGAAGCCCCCCATGACAGTGGTTCCTCTTCAGTTTTCTCATAGCTGCTTGGCCTGAGCTGCTCCACAACCTGCATCATGATCACTTTGGCGTGCTTTTAAAATGCAGATTCCTGCCCTCCACCCCAAATACCCTGAATTAGAATTACTGGGGGTGGAGCCTGGCAAACTGCATTTTGGTATAAGCTCCAGATGATTTGGACGCGGCTTGTTTTGAGAGCCCCAGGAATAGGTTTTTAGCTTCCTGTAGCAGAGCCGTCCTTGCCTGGCTGCCTCCAAACCTCGGTCCCTGTGTTTCTCCTCCCCTTACCTCCTGCCAGACCTCCCAAGGCTCCTCTCTATGAAACAGGTCTGTCCTGTACCATTTTGTGTTTATCCTTCAGATCCTTAGTTTTGCCCCTCTTAGTTTTGTTGTCCTTTCTGACGAGATCTTCAGGTTTTCATCTGTTGTTCGGGTGGAAGGCTGAGAAAACTGAGGACACCTGCAAGGGACCTGTGAGGGCACTGTGATCATCTGTTTCACCTTTTTCCTGGGCGAGGAAACTAAGGCTCGGAAGGAGAAGTGAGTTTGTGCCGTTCGACCCGACAGTTAACACTGCTAGTAGCTCTGGCCTGGAAAATGTAAGATCCGACTGCAGGCTGCCTCAGAGGATTCCCCTGGCAACCCCTAGAAGGTTTCTCATCCCCTCACAAGGCTGTCCTGCCACACCTCAATCGCTGTTTTTGTTTTTAACTGAAGGAAACCGTTTTTGAGTGGATTGTCTGCACTTTTCTAACTCCTCCCTGACCCCTCTGAGCTGTGGAAAATCGGGACATTGGAGACATTTTTAGGGAAATCAGGGATGTTTTTAGGGAAATCAGAAACTCTTGAAAGTCTTTTTTTTTTTCGTTGTTGTTCCATTTTTGCACAAGAATGTGCTGGCTCTAGCAGGGGAAGCTTCACAAGGCTAGATGTGAGCTGTAGAGACTGGCAGCCCAACTGCTGTGCGGAGAGCCTGCTTTTTCTACTCTTGAAGCTTGATAAATTCCGTGCTACGTGGACTTTGGCCCCGTCCCCTTGACTCACCAGATTACAAATGGATACTTTAATAACTTTGTGATAATAAGGGTCATTTACATTGTGGTGCAACTGCTTCTGCTGAAGGATTTCACGTTGGGGTCACATTGTATTATCATGGAAGCATATTTGTTTTATAAAAGGGACGGCCTTCGTAACAATTGTGAAGCTTCCTTTACCCTTGGTGCGTGTGCTTGCTAAGTCACTTCAGTTGTGTCTGACCCTATGGACTGTAGCCCACCAGGCTCCTCTGTCCATGGAATTCTCCAGGCAAGAACACTGGAGTGGGTTGCCATGCCCTCCTCCAGGGGATCTTTCCAACCCAGGGATTGAACCTGCGTCTATTAGGTCTCCGGCATTGGCAGGGGGGTTCTTTATTGCTAGTGCCACCTGGGAAGCCCTCCTTTACCCTAAGAATATTTTTCATCCTAAATGGCTCTCCCTGAGTAGGCTGTGTCTTGATTGTAATTCTGAGAAATCGGATATTGAGGAATGGGTGAAGTAAAGGAAAAGTAGGCCATCATCGTCATCACCATCATCATCACCACCACCATTAGCACGGCATCATCACTTTCTTCATCATCGTCATTGTTGTCACCGTTATCACAGTCACTTCCATTGTCATCCCCCTTACCGTTGTTATCACTATGAGCATTTTCATCAGCGTCTTCAGTAAAGTCACCGTTTGTTGGTAACTTGTCCTTCATGTGGGCCATCTCAGATGATCACCCTAACCATTCTATGTCTGGATGGTACGATTTTTCTCATTTCGTGGGTGATATGCCAGGAGTTTGGAAAAGTCAGCGTCCTTGGCCGCAGCTGTCGAGGCCTCTCTGGAAAACAGCCATTTCAGGCACTACACTCCCCGACACCCACACCTACCTGATCGGTGTGGAACACACATCCCAAGCCAGCAAGGCCTGGAGCCACCTGTCTCAGAGGTACACCTTCCAGAGGCACGTGGAGCGGCCAGAAGTGCCATGTGGTACAGACCTAACCAGCAAATAATCCACTAATCGACTGATCTCGCTGGGCTGACCACCTCTCTGTCAAAACAGGACTTCATCTCTACCTTGAATGTGTGTGTGTGAATCACTTTTTCGTGTCTGACTCTCTGTGACCCCATGGACTGTAGCCCACCATGCTCTTCTGTGTATGGGATTCTCCAGGCAAGAATACTGAAATGGGTTGCTATTTCCTTCTCCAGGGGATCTTCCTGACCCAGGGATCGAACCCAGGTCTTCTGCATTGCAGGCAGATTCTTCACCATTTGAGCCACTAGGGAATAGGATGTAATAACCTCTTCTTAAGCTGGAATTACCACCCAGAGAAATCTGGTGCCAAGGTGCCCAATGTCCCCTCATTTTTATCGTAGCATCAAGAGCTGGCATTATATGAAGTCTGCAGCAAATGGATCCCCGGTGTTTGCATTTTGAAGTGAGGCCATCTGCTCATCTGGGCTGGGGCTTCTGGGGTCGGGGACTTTGCAGCTGTTTCTTCTATTAATGATGTCCTGTCAAGATGGACTTCATTTTCCTTCTTCCTCTTTTCCTTTGTTCCCTCCCTCCTTGTCTTTCTGTTGAGTCCAAAGCCTATATCCACCAAGAAAATCACTTTAAAAATCAAAGCAAATAGCCTCTACCCACCCACCCAAGAGTAGAACTTTAAAAAAAAAAAAAAAAAGAAATTTCTGCTTGTCAGTACTTCAAGCTGGTTAACTGGGTACTGATAATTTCCCGATAAATCCAAAAAGATGCGCACTCTGGCCCCTTTCTCCCACACATCCGGATGACAGTTTGGGTTAATGGGAACTAGGAGAAGGGTCAACATCAGTTTTAGGTTGGTTTTGGAGACTGCACACAAGCTGACTCATTTATCTCTTTGGTCCTTCTTGCTTCTCCGTTATGGGGAGTTTCCATCAGAACCCATTTCTCAAAGGTGCACCTTCTGGGCTGATGTGTCAGGAATTTCCCTGTCAGTAAAGGCAGTGAGGCGTAGAGGCAGGTGTCCTGGGGAATGAGGCGCTGCAGCATCTGAGTGCTGGAGAGCTAAATAAACACAGGGAAGGGATGTGTCAGACCTGTCATCCATTGGATACTGGGCTTCCCAGGTGGCGCTATGGTGAAGAATCTGCCTGCCAGTGCAGGAGATGTGGGAAATCAGGAGCCATGTGAGATGTGAGTTGGATCCCTGCTTTGGGAAGATCCTGTGGAGGACGGCATGGCAACCCATTCCAATAATCGTGCCTGCAGAATCCCGTGAACAGAAGAGCCTGGTGGGCTACAGTCATTGGTATCACAAAGAGTTGGACACAACTTATTGACTAAACAACAGCAACCCCTTCCTAACTAAATCAGTGGTTTCCTTCATATTGGGGGTGTTAGGGAGGCATGGACCTGTCCTGGGGTGGGCTCACCCTAGCATTTTGATGTCAAAACAGTGCGGGGCTTCATCCACTAGTATTTAGTGGGAACAGTGGTGCCTCATGTTTTTCTATATGATTAGCATTCGTATGGTCTTTCTGCATCCTCACTCCCAGTGGATCATCCGATGTCCAGTCCCTTGCAGCATGGAACATGTCCCATAAGTAGTTTTAATGACTTCTATTACTACAGGTTTGCCAACCCCGGGGCCAGTCACGGTCTGGAATTCATTGTTGTTGAAATTTTAGAAAGGCTCTTAGGTGCCTGTGCTGCACTTGACATCACACCTCCCTGGTGCCTGGGGCCGCACTCCATAAGCAAACACAGGAGTTTCTGCAAATCAGCCAATATCCACACTAAGCAGGATAAACAAACAATATTAGGCTGATGAATGCCTATTCTTCAGGTCATAAACAGGCCAGCGGGATACTGGAGATTTCTTTTGGTTCAACCCAATATAAAGTGTCTCACGTTAAGTCAGGGGGGTTTACCAGCAGAAGAATCTAAGATTCAAGAAGAAAGTTTCCATTTGCAAAGAGGTTTTCAGTTTTGGAATTTCTGATGGATATCCTGGGTTTCTACATACTTGCCCTTGTTTGGCAGAAGGCACACTGGTCTCTGTTCTTTTGAGTAACCCAATTTTACTTATTGAAGGGTGTGTGTGTGTGTGTGTGTGTGTGTAACTGTAAGTATAAATCTAAGTGTGGAAGAGAGGGAGGATGGGAGACAGATCTGTTTCAGCTCCCTCATCCTTCCTGCTTTTCAAGAAGGGCCTTGGACCCCAAACCCCACCAGGAAGACCCCATCTGTGGTCTGACATTTAGAAGTTTATTGACTGGAATGAAAGAATTGTCAATTTCAAAACATGAAAAGCCAGTGGGAGATCAGGTACTTCCTGCAAACATTCCTGCACAGTGACTCATGCTATGAAAAAAGAAACGAGGAAAAGAAAAGCTGCCTTGTTGTTTTATTAACTTAGTTCTGACAGCTGTTAGTTCTGAGGCCTTCAAGGTTCTCAGCAGATATTAAACGAATCCTAGGGAACCCCTCTGTGAAGTACCAGTAATGAACCATGTAAGAAATGGAGGTTAAATGAAGATAAAAACTCCACGGGGCCAGGCTGTAGACACCCCCTCCACCCCGGAGATCCTCGTGTATGGAGGCTGTATGTCCTTAATTCTCCAGTGAGGTCAAAGTGGAACCTGGCCTCTTCTCCCCAACCTACGCATCTGCGAGAGTTTCTCAGCTCAGGGGGCGGTATGGACGGCTGCCCAGGTGCTCATACATACTGAGACCCTGGAGTCGTCCTTTCCTCTCCTCCCCCACTCCCACACACTAGGAAATCCCCGAATACATTCCCCTCCATCCCCCTGTTCTGCCCATTTCCCAGCATCTTGGATTTCTGGATCCCTCTGAAGCCTCTGCTTCCTTCCTGTCCACTCTGGCACCCCTTTAGATCAAAAGCAGTCTTTGCAAGCACACCTGACCTTGCTCAAACACCTGCCGCTCTCTGAGGATGGTCAAAGTTCTTAGCATACTCTTTAGGACCCCGGCTTGCCGGTCCTGCCCGATTCTCCGGCTCTTTCCATTGCCACACTCCAGGGACACCAGTTTGGTTTAGAAAGGACCACCCCAGGGTCTTCACTGAGGCCACCCCCTCTGCCAGAGTTGCTTCCAACCCCACTTCTTCTGCCAACTCCCGTCATTCTTCAGATCTTTTCTAAAAAATTAATTAATTTTAATTGGAGAATAATTACTTTACAATATGTGATGGTTTTTGCCATACATCGCCATGAATCGGCCACAGGTATACATGTTTCCCCCCGATCCTGAATCCTTCTCCTACCTCCCTCCCGACTCTATCCTGCTGGGTTGTGCCAGAGCACTGACTTTGGGTTCCATGGTTCCTGCATTGAACTTGCACTGGTCATCTATTTTACATATAGTAATATACGTTTCAACAGTGTTCTCTCGAATTATCCCATCCTCACTTTCTCCCACTGAGTCTAAAACACTGTTCTTTATATCTGTGTCTCCTTTGCTGTTCTGCATGTAGGATCATCATTACCGTCTTTCTAGATTCCATATATATGCATTAATATACAGTATACACATAATATGCATTAATATATGTATATTACAGAGGGACTTACTTCCTTCTGTATAATAGGCTCCAGGTTCATCCACCTCAAATGCATTGACTCAAATACATTCCTTTTTATGGCTGAGTAATATTCCATTGTGTATATGTACCACAACCTCCTTATCCATCCATCTGTCAGTGGACATCTGGATGCCCCAGGGGCAATCTCGTAGCTCCCAGGACTTCCACTTTATATGGCTCTTCTCATGCCCCTAACTACCCAATTACTTCTGTAATCCCCCACTTCTCCTACAACAGACTCTAAGCCCCGAGAGGACAAGCACCCCCCTCTCCCCTCTGTAGCGGGCTCCCCAGGTCGCATGCAGCGATGGTGCGTGGTGGGGGGCACCCCAGCCACCGACGGGGTGGGCAAGGGTTGCACTTGGAGGGGCAGGGAGTGCCGTCTTGCTCTTCGGGGTGCGACACTGGCTGGTCGGATCCTCCCTGATCTGGGAGCAGCTGTGGGACTCACCGGTGAGGCAGCTTGTGGGAACCCATCCCCAGCTGCGTGGATCTCAGCCTCTCCCAGCACGGTTTCCTTGTGGGATAAGTGCCCACGGAGCCTGTGGATCTTCTCAAGGGCTTGGGAGGAGTGGCTCTCTCTCCTCCGTGGTGGGGGGCAGGCTTTTCACTTCATCACCTGTGTGACTTGGATGGTGCCCATGCCAACTTCCAGCAAGGAGGGCATTAGACCAAGGCCGGGGCTGCTTGGCAGGGCTGCCTCCTCTAGCTGGTCCTGAATTGGAGCTCGTCACTCTCCCTGGAACTCTCCACACATCAGCCTTCTGTGGGCTTGGAGCTCCCCGCAATGCCCTCTTTGGGGAGTGGGTGGAAACCTCACCTTTGTGGTGTCCGGGGCCGCCCTAACTATGCTCGCGGGCAGTGTCTCCAGACCCCATCACCTGCCTGGGTTCTGGGGACTTCTACATCCAGGTTTAATTAAAGGCAAACTGGTGGGATTCCAGCCAAGAGCAACCCAGAGGCAGGAATCTGTTCAGCAGATGGCGTTACATTTATGCCATAACCTGCCTTAATGATTCGATTCCTCCACCGTGAGCCTGGAGCCTCCTCTTAGAGGCGGGCTCATCTCTGCCCTTCTCAGTCTCAGGGGTGGTAAGGACAGGGCTCTCCCCGAACAGGCCAAACCAGGGGCCTTTCCTTTATCTAGACTTCTCCCAGGAGGAAGTCTGCAGGCTTGAGGATTCAAGGGACCTCGGCTGGGCAGGGCTGCGAAGTGTTCCTAATGAGATGGCGAAGGTTGTCTGTCTTCCTGGGGGAGTGCAGGCACCCAAGCTGAGGACCCCTGGAGACTGTACTTGACTGGATCTAGAGGAAGAGGGGGCTTGCCTGGTGGCTCAGCTGGTAAAGAATCTGCCTGCAATGTGGGAGATCTGGGTTTGATCCCTGGATTGGGAAGATCCGCTGGAGAAGTGAAAGGCTACCCACTCCAGTATTCTGGCCTATAACCAAGTACCAGGCGTTTGGTGCTACCTCTGTGGGCTTCCCTGGTGGCTCAGCTGGTAAAGAATCTGCCTGCAATGTGGGAGACCAGGGTTTGATCCCTAGGTCGGGAAGATCCCCTGGAGAAGGAAGTAGCAACCTTCCCCAGTATTCTTGCCTGGAAAATCCCATGGATGGAGGAGTCTGGCAGGCTACAGTCTATGGGGTTGCAAAGAGTCAGACACGACTGAGTGACTTCACTTTCAGAGGAAGAGGGGGAAGGGCTGCCCTGGACTCATATTTGCATTTTTTTTTCCTGACAAAAATAAAAAATTGTAGCTAAAACATGAGTCCGCTTAAAAATACTGCCAATTCAGATTGAGCACTTTTCATGTGCCAGAGACCATGCCAGGTTTTCCATTCCTGGTAAGACCCAGCCCCTACCCCGAGCAGGTGGCACTCAGTAGGGAGAATAAACCACTTGCATGATCAAATACACTGAAGACACACTTATAGTGATACCTCCTATGTGCTGGCAGGGACCGCACTGGGGGTAGAAAGAGCAGCATCTGGGGGTCACAGATGGGGCATGGTTCTTGGGGTGACAGTTACCCACAGAATCATGCAAGTAATGAATGTGAATTAGTAATCGTGAGCTTTAGGAGGTGCCATGCTGTACACGATGCTGCAAGGGTATATCAAAGGATATATCTTACCTGGTATGGCATATCACGGAAGGCTTCCTGGAGGAGGTGATGTTTAGACTTTGGCCAAAATGGTGTATAGGAGTTCAAGAGCAGAATCAAACCAGAGCACTTTCCAAGCAGGGGTGATAGCAGGTGGAGCTGGAGCTCAGAGAATGAGAGGGTCAGGAGAGGAGGAAGAGGATGAACTAGGGAGCTAGGGACAGACCGTGGGCAAGGCCTTATTGCCCCAAGTAGGGCAAGTGGACTTGACCCAGAAAGGGAGAAGCATCCAGAGGTGGGAGCGATGTGAGCTTTAGGAAAGGGAACGAGGATGCTCTGATGTAGACGAATAAGTGTAGTTGAAAGAAAAACCGAAACTCATTTGGGCTTTGTGCATGAGACAGGGATTACATTTAAGCAGCAGTTGTTGAGAACATAAGGTGGCTTCTAATTGCAGTTGTTCGCCATCGAATCCACATTCAAACTTGCAATTATTTTATCGTTAAAAGAGCTGACGGTTCCCTCTTCTGCAGGGAGGCAGTCCCAAGGGAGCTCTAATCCCAGGGACTTGGCTTTCTCTTGGCCCCCTGTGCCCCAGACCACACTTCCACAAAGCTGTTCTCATTGGCTGGTCACACAGACAGGTTCACGTGGCCCATGAGGTAGAGGCAGGCTGAGGAAGGGAAAGGGCCATCTTAGCAAGGACTCTGGATGCATTCAGAGCAGCCGGGTGAAAGGGGGTGATGACACAGCTTGGAATTGAAATCAGTGTCTCCTCTTCCGCAGGACTATAACTGGAGCCCACAGAAAGCATCAACGTTACCACACACCTAGGTTTTGATGTGCTATTAGGGTCCCCATTCCCTTAAAGATGGGAAAATCAAGACAGACAGGTTACATAACCTTCCATGGTCACATGTGGAAGAGAGAGCAGAGCTAGAGTTTGAACCCAGGTGTGTCAGGGCCTAAAGTACATCGTCTTAACTTCAGTGTCCCTGATGGGGCTGGGAGCTTCCTAGGATAGGCAGCTGCCAGTTAAGCCCCAGATGCCTACTGAGTGTTGCAAAGGAAAGAAGAGTGAGAGCTGCAGTCACAGACTGTCTCTCATCAGCTTAGTGCGAATGCAGCCAAGCAAACCCCTGGGCAACTTGCTTACCTTCTCTGAGTCTTGTTTTTGTTGTTGTCCAGTTGCGACCCCATGGACAGCAGCACACCAGGCTTCCCTATCCTTCACTGTCTCCCAGAATGTGCTCAAATTCATGTTCACTGAGTTGGTGATGCCATCCACCCATCTCCTCTTCTGCTTCCCTCTTCTCCCCCTGCCATCAGTCTTTCCCAGCATCAAGGTCTTTTCCATGAGTTGGCTCTTCACATCAGGTGGTCAATGTATTAGAACTTCGCTTCAGCATCAGTCTTCCAATGAATATTCAGAGTTGATTTCCTTTAGAATGGACTGCTTTGATCTTCTTGCAGTCCAAGGGACTCTCAAGAGTCTTCTCCAACACCACAGTTCAAAAGCATCAATTCTTTGGTGCTCAACTCTCACATCCATGGTTCAACTCTCACATCCATATGTGACTACTGGGAAAACCATACCTTGGGTCTCATTTGTAAGATGAACCAGTTTCAGTGATAATATTGATGGTCACATTTCGGGCGTGTGCCAGGCTCTGTTCTCAGACCTTTGCACATAGTAACTCATTTAGCCTTGCAGTGGCCCTCTGAGGAAGGTGCTATTGTTATCCTCCTTTTATCAGAGGTGGAAACCAAGGCACAGAGAGGCTAGGTAACATGCCCAAGGTCACACAGCAAGGGAAAGGTCCACTTTGGCTCTTGAGTTTCCTAGGTTGCTCTAGAGCTCAAATGGCATGATTCATGCAAAATTCTTGCAACAGCCTGCCACACACACAACAAAAGCTAGTATATAGTTCAGGGACACCCATGAATGTTATTTAACCGTCCTGAGTCTCAGTTTCCTCTCTGTGAAACGGGGATAACAATAGCTGTGATTTATTGTTTGTTTTTTTTTTAATTGGAACATTAATAAAATAAACAATATAAGTTAAGAATACACTTCTTCCTCCTAATCAGAGCTGTGTACAAAGAATAGGCAGTTCCCTAAGTAGTGAGAGCTGTAGTGTTAGGTTGTATTGGGCTTCACTGATTATCTCATTTAACAGCCAGCTGGGAAAGTAGAGGCTTGGGGAAATAGAGATGTTCAAGGTCATGCGTCTACTCGAAGTCAGCGTAGCGTGCTTGACTGACAGCCCAGACTCAACCTCTGCATCACAGTGGTTCTCTGGCTGGCACCCTCTTCCTTTGCAGGGACTTACCTCCAGGATTGGCCCAAGACCTCCACCTGCCCCAGGCACCTCAGATTCTCTTGAGTCTAGTCCACCTCCCTCTAATCAGCCCGCCCAGTGCTCCATGCCCCAATGGCCCCATTTCTGCATTAAATGGCCCATGATGTCGTGTGGGTTACTGACAACGTCTCTCCCAGGAACCCTGAAGAAAGCCTGGGCAGATTGGATAAAAAGCCCTTGTCAGACATCCTAATTTTAGTGTTCTCCCCTGTGATTCCTTTCAGGAAGTATTTATTTAACACTTCACTTGTTTTGCCATTCTCCCTGACTTCATTTTGCAAAAGCTCCTGTAATAATAACCCACGTCTCCTTCACCAGCAACCCCGCCCCCTGGCCATCTCTGCTGCTCTCGTCCTTGGGAAAACTTGAGTGCTGTGTTCAGTGTCTTGAGCCAGAAATATGTCCAGGCTTCATCTTGCATCACTAATGCCCTCTTCTATCTCCATGTAGCATCTCCCAGCATTTTTGCTGGGACTACTGCCTGTCCCGTCTCCCCTTGTCTCATTGGATATTGTTGCCCATGTGCCAGTAGATGCTTTTCATGCCTTCGGTTTTCCTCGCAAGGGCACAGTGATGAATCATTGCTTCTCTCCCAGACTTGTTTTTAACAGTCCTTCCCAGCTTCTGTTCTCAAAACTCTTCCTCACACGGCAGCATGAGCAGGTGGACTGTCCTCTCCTGAGCGTTGGGTACCCTGGGGGGTCAGAGGCCATCCCTGCACCACAGAGGGGCAAGGAGAGGGCTGCAGTTACCCACGCCTTGCTTGCTCACCGGAGACTGAAATTCTCTAGGCATTTCGAGGACCGCAGTTCTGTCCTTACTCATGCTTCCTTCTTGAGTCAGTGAGTCAGTAACTCTGTTAGACATTCCTGATACAGACTCGATTAATTTTAACAGCTTTTGAGAAGAATAGAGGAGAAAGCTTTTCTTGATTGTTCAGATGTATGTAGAAATGTGGTTTTATATATTTATTTTTATTTGAAAGGAAATATGGTCAAGGCAGGAAAAGAAAGATGTCTGGATCTGTTGGGATTTTTTGTTGTTGTTGTTCTTATTAAGATAAAAAGAGGTAAAATTTACATAACATACAATGAATCATTTTTGAAGTGAACAACTCAGTGGCATTTAGTACAATATTTTGCCATGTCCAACTGGTTCCAAAACATAATTGTCTCCTAGAACAGAACCTTGTATCCATCAGGCAGTTACTTCCTGACCCCTTCTTCTCCCAGCTCTTCAGAATCCCTGGTCCACTGCCTGTCTCCATAGACTTGCCTATCCTCGGCATTTCAATTCAGTGGGATTGTACACTATGTGGCCTTCATATCTGGTTTATTTCACTTTATATGGTATTTCCGAGGTTCACTCATGTTGTCACATGAATCAGAACTTCATTGCTTTTCATGGCTGAGTAATAGTTCATCACATGGCTAGACCACATTTGTTTATCTATTCATTCCTTGATGGATGTCTGGCTTGCTTCCACCTTCCGGCTCTATTTGGGGTTTTTAAATGTTGCAGACATTGTCTGGGATCTGTGGCTGCCCTCTGCACTTAGCTGATTTTTTCTTCATGAATATCCTACGTCTCAACTCACTTACCTCTCTCCAGAGAGAGCAGTAAGAGGTCTAGGCACTGCGGTGGTCAGTGAAAGCTATAGGATCTCACGACTGGGAATCTGGTGGCTGCTTGCACATTTCTTGCCACTCTGTGGGGGTGACCTTGACTCCTTAAAGGACAGCCCCTCCGTAACTACCAAACCTCTCCTCTGGGTTTAGACCCATAGTTCACAGCCTGGCAGCATATTGTCATTTCCTGGGGAGATTTAAGAACTCCAAAAGGTAGGGGATATATGTATGCACATGGGTGATTCACTTTGCTGTACAACAGAAAATAACACAACATGGTGAAGCGGCTGTACTCCAATAAAAATTTAAAAAAAGAATTACGAAAACTCCCACTTTACCTCCAGAGAGTCTGTCTTGAGTTATGTGGGGTCAAGTCCTGGCATTTTTTTGTCTGTCTCTTGAAAGGGTTGAATAGTGGCCTCCAAAATGCATGTCTGGGTCCTACCTCTCAGAGGGAGCCAGGATAGAAAGCTCTGAGACAGTGCTGTGACGTTGCCCTGGTGGTTACTTACCTGTAACAGACATGACCCAGCTGCTTTAGTATAAGGCTTTGTTCAGAAGTGACTAGACAGTCCCCAGCATTTGCCAGTGATCTCTCTTATAAGGGGCTTGTATCTAGAATATGAAAAGAACACTTGCCATTCAATTACATAAAGACAAATAACCCAATTTAAAAAGGGGCAAAGGATCTGAATACACAGTTCTCCAAGAAAGATAAATAAATGGCCAAGAAGCCTATGAAAAGATGTTCAACATTGTTAGTCATCGAGGAGAAGCAAATCAAAACCACAAACGAGATCCTGCTTGATAGCAACTAGGATGGCTATCATGAAAACCAGAATAACAAGTGTTGCTGAGAATGTGGAGAAAGCGGAGCCCTCATACACCGTTGCTGGGAATGTAAAATGGTGCAGCCTCTTTGGAAAACAATGTTCGTATTAAAACGATTAAACCATATGACCATTTTGCTTTGCCATGTGGGTTACCATATGACCCAGTAACTGTATTCCTAGACATATACCCAAAAGAAAGGAAATATATATCCACATAAAAGCATGCACACAAATGTTTATAGCAGCATTACTCTTAATAGCCAGAAGATGGAAACAACCCAAATGTCCATCAACAAATTAGCAGCCAAACAAATTGTGGTCTGTTCATACAGTGAAATATTTTTCAGCCATAAAAAGGAACAAAGTTCTGATACATGCCACAACTTGGGTCAGCCTTGAAACATTTTGCCAGTCACAAAAGGCCGCGTATTGTATGATTCCTTTTTATGAAAGTCCAGATTAGGGAAATCCATAGAGGTAGAAAGTAGACCAGTGGTTACCAAGGGCAGGGGGTGTGAAGGGATGTGTCTAACATGCTCAGTCATGTCTGACTGCAACCCTGTGGACTCTAGCCCACCAGGCGCCTTTGTCTGTGGGATTCTCCAGGCAAGAATACTGGAGTGGGTTGCTATGCCCTCTCTCTGCCAGGGGATCTTTCCCAACGCAGGGATCAGCCCTGTCTCTTGCATCTCCTGCATTGGCAGGCGAATTCTTTATCACTATAGCACCACTTCTGAAAAGTGAAAGTGTTACTCGCTCAGTTGTGTCTGACCCCCTGGACTGTAGCCCACCAGACTCCTCTGTCCATGGGATTCTCTAGGCAGGAATACTTTAGTGAGTAGCCATTCCCTTCTCCGAGAGATCTTCCTGACCTAGGGATTGAACCCAGGTCTCTTGCATTGCCGGCAGATTCTTTACTGTCTGAGCCACCAGGAAAGGGTGGCTACAAAACCCTGGGTGTCTAACCTTGGACAGAGTCCATGATGGGCTGAGTTCGTGGTTCCTATGAGATGACCTAGCCCTCATTTTATTTCCAGTTTTTTAAAAAGTAGTTTTACAGATATAGATTCTGAAGCTCAGAGAAGTTAAGTAACTTTCCCAGAGTCACACAGCAAGTCAGCCAGACTCCCTCCTGAAACTCTACCTGGCCCCCTTTGCAGCTCTCCTTGCATTCTCCTGCCCTGACCTGCAGAGGATTATTCATCTGAGTCCTGTTGACCCTGTCCTCCCCAAGTTCACCTTCAGAGCCATGGGGCCTCTGGGCCAGGGTCTCCCTGGTGTGAAACCCAGTTTTTCATTGCTGCATATTTGATTCCTTAGACAGCAGCCTAGCATTTCAGAGGAGTCTGCATGTTACAAAAAAAGGGCAGCAGGTGTTATTTGGGCTAAATTGACCTTGAAATTGATTTCTTTATTTTATGACTTACTGAGAGGAGATTAATACTTTTTTTTTTTTTCCTGCAGTCTGAAACAATTTACATGGTAATAGAAGGCATAGTCAGTCAAATAAATTGCTGGAAGTGGTCGTGTTCCAAGGGAAAAAGAATACGGAGCTTACTCACATTGATTTCTTTGCCCCGGGGAGAAGCAGAGATTTTAACATCTGGGAATAGGGAGCTAAATTTTATCTCTCATTTTAAAAGCAGAGGCCTGAAGAGTTTAATCTGACATTTACACGGAATTTTCTAAGTTGGGGGGAACGAGGGAGCTCGAGTTCCTTGCTGAAGGTTAACCAGTGTTTACTCAGAAGGGCTCTGGTGGTTTGATTCAGGGAGGGCAGGTGAGACCCAGGTGACATTTTCAGAAGATGGGCCCTGGGAAGCCGGCTGCCCAACTCCCACCTGTGGAGGAGGAGCTGGGGCCCTAAGAGGCTGGTGACACAACCTTGCACTCAGGCCCAGGTGGATCTGCTGGGGAACCATGTGACTGGGGACCCTGCTTCTGGTTTCTGCTGCCCACTCAGGGATGGGGTTTGATGTCAGCCAGCATGGCAGCATGCATGGATGGGGCAGCATTTCTGAATGTGGTGGGATAGTTTCTGAGACTGCATCTGGGTTCGGCAGGAAAATGCAGCACTCGATTAATACTGCCTGCCCTGGGAACAGGATGGGCAAGTCTAGCTTGTGTGCCACATACTTGAATTTCCTGGTTTAAAAAAAAAATTAAAGTATTCCCCCTAGTACCAACATTTCTGTATTCAGACCACACTGGCAGGGCTGTTGTCCCCCAAAGTGATCCTAAATCACTCGACACATCCTGGAGGCTGAATTATTTTTCAGAAAATGTCTGTAAACGAATCTCTACCCAAAGGACTCTGCTAGTGTGTTGCATGAAATTCCCTCAAATTATTTTCTTTTCAAAATAAACTTAAAATTTTGAGATGAAATAAAAATTTTAATTGTTGGCACATGTTGAAGCATGTAATTCAAACATCAGAAGAATAAAATTCTCCTATTCCATCCTGCACAGTCAACTGGTTCCTCACTCCACAGTCAGCTTTTCTTTTCTTTTTTTTAAAGTCAGTTTCTTATCGTCTCCTGGAGGTTTCAGTGCATGTGACGCAAATGCGTATATTCTTAAAGCAGGGCATGGATCGTGGCGTGCCATACATACCACCCTGCATTTGACTGTTTTCCCCTATCATTCTGTATTGAGCTACCCCATTATCTTCACTGGGGGTGTCTGGATGCACCATAACTTATTTACTTGGTCCCTATATAATGGAAATTTTGGTTGCTCTCGATATTTAGTAATCACCAAAAAATTGCTTCAGTGAACATCCTTGGCATCAGGCATTTTCCAAAACGTGCAGACATTCTATCGCAGAGATTCCAAGAAGTGGAATTGCTGGTTTAAATATTATCAACTTTTAAAATGTTGCCCAGTGGACTTCCCTGGTGGTCCAGCGGTTAAGAATCCTCGTGCAAATGTAGGGGACACTGGTTCGATTCCTGGTTCAGGAAGATCCCACGTGCTGCAGGGCAACTAAGCCCATGAGCTGCAACTATGGAAGCTCGCACCCTAGAGCCCATGCTGTCCAACAGGAGAAGCCACTGCAATGAGAAGCCTGCATGCCACAACTGGAGAGAGCCCGTGCACAGCAATGAAGACCCAATGCAGACAAAAAGAAGTAAATAAACTTAAAAAAAAGGAATTCCTGTTTCTCTGCACTCTTACAACTATGATCCTTTGTCCAGCTTTTATCTTTATCAATCTTGGTAAAACAAATAAAAATCATCTTCATTTGCATTTGCTTTATTATGTGTGAAGTTAGGGGTTTCTTAATGTCAACAGCAGACATTTGCATCACCACACCCTTTGTGAGCTGGCTGTCCATCGCCTTTGCTTGTTTCTTCCTTTGAGTTTTAATTTTTCTTTTATGTTATTCTTTGTCATCTTTCGCATTATGGTATTATTTTTCATGCAGAAAGCTGTTCAGAATTTTTTATCTTATGGGTTTGGGGTTGTAATGAGAGAGCTCTTCACCACTTTGAGGTGACAAATACCTACATGAGTGGCTTGGATACATTATGTCCTTTAATTAGTCCACAAATTAAGGCATTAGTTTGGTTTTTTTGTTTGTTTGTTTGTTTTGGAAAATGCAGTCTTCATGGGGTGGTGAAAATGTGTGTTGCCTGGGATCACATAGGGACCATGATCTGGCCTCGCAGGCTTCTCAGCCCTCCCTGTTTCTCTCAGCATCCAGACTTTTCAAGGAGTATCAAACCCTCGTGGTCAGGGTATAATGAAATTGGGTAGCAGGCATTTGAAGAGCTGATCCCACCTCTCTTTCATAGCTGCGTTTCCTGCAGGTCTTACTGTCCACCGCTGGGTCCCCACCATACCCGCAACCCCTCACCCTCTGTTCGTTACTCAGGAGGCTTTAATTAGCCAAGGTCTTGGCCTTCTGTTAACCTGAAGGATGGGGTGGTGGTCTGTGTACTCAGTCGTGTCCGACTCTTTGTGATGCCATGATTGTAGCCTGCCAAGCTCTTCTGTCCATGGGATTCTCCCAGGCAAGAATACTGGAGCAGGTTGCCATTTCCTTCTCCAGAGGATCTTCCCAACCCAGGGATCAAACCTGCATCTCTTGTGTCTCCTGCATTGGCAGGCAGATTCTTTACCACTAGCGCCACCTGGGAAGCCCAACCTGAAGGATAAACCCTTTACAGTTCATTTTTGTGCAGGGAACGTAACATTCTAATGCCACCAATCATGGCTCTCCAGAAGCTTACACCAGTTCATGCCAAATCCCTGAGAGGGTGATGGTTGGTGGTTCTGCAGGCTCTCCACCTCGGTTATTGTTTAAACTGGCTCAGTGCCCACTGCTGGCAGTTTGTACCCCAGCTTCTGAAAGCTGTAAACCCAGTCACAAAAAGGCAATAATTCCAGGGGCAGAATACTGGACTTCCAGGGAGGCCGTGAGGCCCAGGGAAAGAGACAGCTGGCATCTAGGGAGACAGCCATCTTGGGGGCCTGGTCCTTGACCCACGAAGGGAAGGCAGTTAGGTCTCTCTCCTGCTAAAAGATCTCATCAGGATGGACCAGCTTGAGTCGGAAGCTGTAGATGTTTATAGGTAGGGGGTGGGGTGGGAACAAGAAGGGCTTTCTGGAAACAGGACAGCATTAGATGGCTGCTTCCTCACCCTTCTTTGAGAGACCACATCTCTTTTCTCATCTCTGTCTCCGTAATCTAGCTCAGAACCTATTCATGTGCTTCTTGCTGTTTTCAAGGTAAAGGAAACCCAGGGGCTCGGGCGAAGAGTCGGCTGCTTTGTGCAGGATAAACAGGGACCGTGCTGAGCAGTGTGGGGGCTGCCAGTGCAGCAGGTTCGTGAACCGCTATGGGGGTGAGACGCCTCCAAGAGGTGGGAGGACAGAAGGGGCCTTGGAGGGCGGCAGACTGAGTTGGTGTCCCCTCTATCTCCTTGGGTGAAGGCTTCTCTGCTCCTGATAATGGGCCCGGGAAGGAAGTAGGGCACAGTGAGGGAGGGTCAGCTGAGCAGAGCCCGGGCCTCTGGGACCCTGGGCTCAGGTCTGGGGGGAGAGGAGGCCCCTTTCTTGTGGGAGGTGGGGGAAGTAAGGAGGGGGCAGAGGGAAGGAAGAGGCTTGCAGGGGCAGGCGGATAGAAATTTCTTGGGTGACCAGGTTCCCAAGTAAGGTCATGCTTGAGTACAAGTAAGTTGTCTCTTCCTAGGCCCAGGGGTTCTTGCCATGGTGGGAGGAATGGCTCGCCAGCAGCCTCTCTTCCTTGCCAATCAGCTTCCTCTGGGAGGTTCTTTTGTTGTTGTTGTTGTTGTTGAATCGTGAAGTTGTGTCTGACTCTTTGTAACCTCACGGACTGCAGCACGCCAGGCCTCTCTGTTCCTTACTATCTCCCGGAGTTTGCCCGAATTCATGTCCGTTGAATCTGTGACGCTATCAAAATTAAGGCTCTTAATTTAGGCTTAACCCTGAGTTCACCTTTCCAGAGCTGGTGGTTGCTATGGACCCAAGGTGGTGCTAGTGGTAAAGAACCCTCCTGCCAATGCAGAAAACCCAGGTTTGATTGCTGGGTCAGGAAGATCTCCTAGAGAAGGAAATGGCAACCCACTCCAGTAGTCTTGCCTGGAGAATCCCATGGACAGAGAAGCCTGGTGGGCTACAGTCCATGGGGTCGCAAAGAGTTGGACATGACTGAGCAACTGAGCTTATGGACCCAAAGCCTGGCTTTGAGTGGGAGTGTTTCAGACCCCCGAGCCTGGGAGCTGTCTCCGTCTTGGTTCCTGTTCCTGGGAGAGCCCGAGACGGGTGCTCTTGGGTGGCTGTGAGTCCCTAGACCAGCGGGAAGTGCTCGGAGGCCGGGTCCTGCTTCGGCAGCTGTGGCCTCAGGGTCTCTTTCAGAGAAATGAGCACACAGGAGGCAGGAGCCCCTGGGGGTCTGTAACACGTGGATGCAGTCCTGGTTGAGATCTGCCGTTGGGCTGAACTCACCACTCAAGCAGGGCTTTTAGCTGGCTCATTTAGAAGATGAGGCCAAGAAGGAAGTAAGAAAGCCCAGCCTTTCTCAGGCCACAGGACACCCATCAAAGGAGAATCAGTGTGTCTTCTCAGAAGCATCACCCCTTTGGCTGCATCTTCCTCCTTCTCTGCACTCAGGGGCCGCTTTGTGCAGTCCCTGTCTGGGGGCTCTGATTCATGCTTAAGCCCACCCCTCCCTTCCTTCCTTCCTTCTTTCCCTAATTCATTACTTCATGTTAGTAACCTGGGGGTGGTGGGTGGGGGCAGCGTGAGGACTGCTCCTTGTAGAGGGAGGAGAGGCCCAGACACGGGTTTGACTTTCTGGTCATCAGCTTTTCCCGTGACCACTGACTGTGGGGAAACTGCAGAAAGGGAAGTGACAAGCAGGGTCTGTCCCCCTTGTCAGTTCAGATCTGTTTACGGACACCGCCCTCTCAGGGCTGTTGGGGGGGATCTGAGTGACTGTGCCTGGTCCAGGTCCTTCCCTCTGTCTCTCTTCTGCTCTCTGTGTCTCTGTCTATATCTTGATCTCTTTTGCGCATGAACACACATGCACACACACACATATACTTGCTCTGTCTCTGCCCAGGAGGTTTAAGGGGTGACTTGAGGTGAAACCCGATGACTTTAATGAAAATTTGGAGCTATAGGCACTGCAGGCATCTTTTGGGGGCAAACTCCCCAGACTTGACTAGTGGCTGGCTACGGCAGGCTCCCGTGTGCTGCACATAGAGAAGTGGGTAAAAGCCCCACAGGGAGATGGGGCCACAGCGCTTAGCACCCATCCAGTTAACCTTTTGGTTTAGGCCCTGGCTCCGCAGCATCCCTACTGAGTTGCCTTGGATGAGTTCTCAGCCTCTCTTGTGTTTCTCTGCCTGTAAAATGGGGCTGAGAGCAAAGCCTCCTTCCTCTATCCTTGTGAGGGTTAAAGAAGAAAATGCGTGAAGAGCTCTAGGCACACAGCATCCCAGCTGCGCCATAAGCTCGAGCTGTCTCCAGTGTGAAACAGTGGCGAGTTATAGTGGAAGTAACGGTGGGTGTGGTTTTCACGGGACCACCCGTGTCCTCTTCCAACCCAGGGGTTGGGCCTGGGTCTCCTGCACTGCAGGCCGATTCTTTACCAACTGAGCCACTAGGGAAGCCTTGAAACCACCAGCTGTGTCCTCAGGCTAGGATGGAGTGTCCACATTCAAAAAAATCTAGACCAGTGCTGCCTGATAGAGACGTCATGAGAGCTACGTACGCAATTCAAATGTTTCCCGCAGACACATTAAAAAGTAAAAAGAAACAGATGAAATTAATTGTAACAATATATTTTATTTAAATATGCATAATATATTTATATATTTAAGCATACTAAAATGCTTTATTTTNTTCTAACATGTAATCGATATAAAAATATTAATGAGATATTAATATTAATAGGATATTTTACATTTCTTTTTTTTCTCTTGTGTCTTCAAAATCCACTACGTAATTAATACTTCCAGCACATTTCAGTTGAGACTAGCCATACGTGGTGGCTAGCGGCTGCCGTTTTGGGCAGTGAGGGTCTAGACCCTCTACTGGAGAGGGGCAGTGGGAGGGGGCACGAGCTTGCCGTGGGATTGTGCTAAATTGGGTTACTCCAAGTCAGAATTTGTTTCCTCAACCCGTTCTCCCGCCTACTCCTGTCTTTGTTTTTGCCAGGACTGCACCTCTGAACATTCAGCCTGCTTCTCCAGTGCCAACAACAGTCCGCATGCCTCAGTAAGTAGAAGCATTTAGTTGAACAGATCAGAGTTTGACACTGCTTTTGCATCCTTTTCAGCCTTCTTGGTCACCATCATCCGTCACTGGGAGTGTGTGTGTGTGTGTGTGTGTGTGTGTGTGTGTGTGTGTGTGTGTATAACCTAAAACTGATCTCACTGGAGAAGTAACTGGGTTTGAGGGGAATAAATGTTCCCAGGCACTCACTGACTTTCTGTTGGGAAACACCTGGGTCCAGAGCCTCAGCCCTGGTCCATGATGTGAAAGATGAGAACCTCCCTCTGAGAAGGGCCAGGTCCCCAGGGGGAGCAAACCTGGGGGCAGCAGCGACCAGGGCAGGGGCCACGGGCTAATCTCTTTACTTCTTGATGTGATGATGGGCCCCAAGGTGCTGGGAAAGTGGGAAGGAAGTTTAATGTCATTTGTCTGTCCCTACGGTAAAGAGAGGGATGCATACTGAGTGCCTTGGGGGACCCACCTCGTGGCGTTGGATTGGGGGCTTCAGGGCACGTGACCGTGGTTGGTATTAGGATTTCTGTGGATTTCTGGGCACCCGGCGCCCCCCTCCCCACCTGTCAGCCAGGTACCAGAGATGTTCCTGCGTTTACAGCTCCAAGTTCACTCCTGCCCGACGTCTCCAGGATGTCTAACCTTGTGGTGAGATCCAAAAGTGCAGTCTGCTTGTGTATTAGTGGTGACCCCGTGATGACGTCAAGGGGCACATGGACTTCTGTTTTTGTTGTTTTGTATTGATTGCTGTTATTTGGTTTCATGATGATCTTCTCTTTATAGCAACTGATACTGGCTTTCTGTTTATCGTAATGATCTGAAATGAATTTTGAAAATATTTAAGTTTTAAAAAAGATGAGTTGACTTAAAGAAAAAAATAGTACAGAAATAAGATGAACATGGAAAGAATATGGCAGGATGCTGTGATGGTGATAAATGAATGGCTAAGAGTGGATTCCTTTATCAGAGATGTTCATGTGGTCCTGGGCAGGGTCCATGTGTGTGCTATATATTTGAAATGCTTTCTTCTTTTTCCCCAATCAACGCTGGTGTTTGGTACAAAGCTGGACTCTCCAAGGTCCCACCTTTTGGCCTCTGTCTGTTCCCCCTAAAAGATTTTGAGGTTGTGTTTTTTTTTAAATAATAAACCTCACTTCTGGGTCACCTTAAAGAGACATTTATCTGAGTTGCTGAGAGGAAGAGGAAGAAGAGGAAAGATGATGAAGAATGACAACCACACCACCCGATTTTCTTGTGCCACCTGGCTGCTGACCAGACATTTCTTTGTTCTGAGCCCCCTCAACGACCCCGTAAGGTAAGCGCCATCTCTGTCTTCACTGTGTTGATGAGGAAACCAAAACCAGAGTGCAGTGATGTACCCCATTGCTCAGAGGCTGCATCCACCCGCTGAGCCACTCCATCTCTGGGGCACAGTCTTCTGGCTTCACCCCAAGCCCGTGAAACTGTCTCTCCCTCTTGTGGACGGGAAGCTGACTGATAGAGCAGGAAAGTGTGTTAGTTACCTCTTGCCACATTAAAAAGGAGCCCTAGATCTCAGTCCAGGGTAAAAGGAGAAACGTGTATGACCTCACAGTGCCAGTGCGCTGGACTCTGGGAATGGCTTTGGTGCCTGGTTCTGGCTCAGGGTTTCTCATGAGCCAGGGCTGCTGCCATCTGGAGGCCTGACTGAGGCTAGAGGCTAAGCCTCCAAGATGGCTTAGGTCATTGTTGCTACCTGGCCTCAGCTCCTCGTGTGCGGACGCCTCCATAAAGCTGTGACGTGGAGGCGGGCTCCTATGACGTGGCTGGCGGGCTCCCCCAGGGTGAGAAATCCTGGGAGAGAGAGAGCAAGGCAGAAACCAGGATGCCTCCTGTGCCCTGGGGAGCCACGTGCCGTCACCTCTGCTGAATTACTGGGGAGCCACTTTGGAGGCTGGCTACCACACTTTTCATAATCTTAAAAGAACCATGTCTTATGGCGCCACGCGGGATTCTTGTAACCTCTCACTAAGACTATGGAAATGAAACATAACAGTCCTAAAAACATTTAGCAGGTGAGAAGATGAAATGGGGAGCAGGAAAGTGACTCACCAAAGAGTCCTGCAGTTGGGGGTGCAGTGCAGAAGCTTCTTCGGAAGTAACCAGATAGGTGGGGAGAAACCCCCCACCTCATATGCTCGTTGTTCACAGCAAGGCTAGTGGTGGCTGAGAGCTCCGTTTTCCGTGGGCTTAGGAGAGCACTCCCTGGATGCTCGGCCTCCTTGGGCTGGGTTGGGTATTCTCCAGCTTCCAGCCTCGCCTTGTTAAGGCCGATGGGGTATACTGTCCCACTTGTTTCCCCCTGGAGGCTGCAGACTTTTAGAATTTTCCTGGGATTCGAGCTCTGAAGATCAGAGCTTCTTAACCGTCCCATCTCTCCCCATCCTCGACCTTCCCAGTTCTCGGGTCTGGGTCTCTCTGGCTGGAATCCACAGTCAGCCTCCCAAACCAGTGTGTCATGGGAAGAAGCAGTCACTTGCGTGACCTCCGTCTTTGGCAGCACATGGTGACCAACCTTTCTGGAGGGCGGTTTATGGCGCCTGTCTCAGTGTGCAAAGTGTGTTCACTCTTTGATCCAAGTAATTACACTTCTAGGAGTGGACACCTTGCGAGTGATTATATGAGTGTGAGAAATCTGTGTTTGTTGAGGGAGAATTCTATTAGCAAAAATAATAAAAAGGTACACCCTCACTATCCATCAAAAAGGAATTTTTTAAAGTAAACTGTGTGCATCTATAAAGTCCAGTTCTAAGCTGCTGCTAGGATTTCATGGTGAGGATTTATGTTTATTGACTTGGAAAGATGCTCATATTGTGGGGTGAGAAATGCAGCCTGTATCATATGGTGACCAACCTTTCTGGATGACATTATATATTATATTGCATATAATTTCAATTATATGCAATTAGATTCATATATCTCCCCTTCTCTGAAAAGCAGAGAGAGATGTCAGAGAAGCAAATGGGAAAATCAACTAAATTGGTAGGTTTTGCTTTTTTTTTTTTTTTTGACTTTACAGGTTTTGTTTTATAGTAAGTGGTTGTTTTCCTTGATAGTAAAAGTATTGGATCAGCCAAGAAGTTTGTTAAGATTTTTCTGTAAGAACCCATATGAACTTCTTGGCCAACCCAATAATAATAATAATGACAATGACTATTTAAAAAATTAAACAGTGGGTTCTGAGCTGTCAAGGGAGATTTCTAGGATAGCTGATGGCATTTTAATAAAGTTTCATTCTCAGTTGTTACAGAAACGTTGCAGTCCCCTCAGAGAAGTGAAAATGCAGTTTATAAGACTGGACCAGGGTCTGAAGACACTTTCTGGCCCTTGGCTGCCCCAGGAGAAAGGACGCCTCAGGCCCTGGCGTCTTTGCACTCACTGCCCCTTGGTACCAGCCGGCACTGCAGTTTCTGGCACTAGCTTTCTGCTGTAGTCCTGCCTCCAAGAAAGGGTCTTTCCTGGACACGTTGGGTGCCACTCACTTGCATCCAGAGTAAGGAAGTAGTAATGATTGCTAGCATTACTAGTCACCTAGGAAGTAGCTGGCATTGTGCTCAGTATTTCAAGTGTGTGATCTCACCCATCCCCGAAGCAGCCCAGTGAGGGGAACTGTCTCTGCCCCCATGTCCCAGGTGAGGGGACTGCAGCCCAATGAGGGGAACTGTCCCTGCCCCCATGTCCCAGGTGAGGGGACTGCAGCCCAGTGAGGGGGAACTGTCCCTGCCCCCATTTCCCAGGTGAGGGGACTGCAGCCCAGTGAGGGGGAACAGTCCCTGACCCCATTTCCCAGGTGAGGGGACTGAGGCTCAGCAGAGAGTGACATACTGAGCCTCACAGCTAACAGGCATTGGGTCTGAACTTGAACCTGGATTGGGCTGTTTCCTGAGCTGAGGGGAAAGCCACTCGGTTCTGTTTTGGTGTTTCAGAGAGCATTTCTGGGTCAGGTTGACTTCAGAGTCAGCAGGTAAGGCTAGTATCACACCTGGTCAGAGTCACCTGCTAAAGACCCCACAGGAAGATTCCAGGCTGGAGACCAGCCTTTCTGCAACCCCCTCACAGCTGAGTGAGCCATACATTCCTCGAATCTTAGAACAGACTAGAGTCTTTGCTTGGGTACTGGGTGAAGTGGCTGTGTTGAAGTCATACCTGTATGTAAACATCAGGGTCACTGCAGCCAAAAGGTTACGTGATGAGAGGTACTTGAGAAATGAGACCAAAAGAAAAAAAAAGCACAAAAAATAAAGAAGACATGAGACAGACCCACACTTGATTTGAGGGCTCTCTCTGGTATAAATGCCTCTTTAAGCTGTTGGAGGCGACACTGCCCAGCACAAGTAACATTCTGCTTGCATTTTTCTCTCTTTCCGTGCTATCCGGGAGACACGTCGCAGTTCAGTAGTAGAACCCAGATTTCTACTGTCCTTTGTTCTGTCTCAGTCCCGGAGCCGTAGTCCGTAACCTGCATGTGTTTCTGTGACCCCTTCCTTTGCGACCTAAGAATTCACCAGACACTCAGCAGCTTGTATCGCAGTTACCGTGTGTCCAGGGCCTGGGCCTGGCGTGGCTGGGTCCTCTGCTCAGGGTCTTATGAGGCTGCAAGCAAGCTGTCCGCCTGGGCTGGGGTCTCGCCTAGAGCTGGTTGAGGTGAATTCTGCTCCCGGAGGCTGCCCACATCTCCCGGCCATCTGCCCCCATCATGGCAGCTTCCCTTCTCAAGGCCGGTGGGACAGTCTGTAGGGCACGCTTGCTTTAGGTCTGCACATCCTGGCAGAATCGTTTGAGTGGTACGCATCACCTTCGCTGTTGGTTAGAGGCATATCACAGGTCTAATACTCTCTACCGTAAGCGGCATAAACAGGGGGACACTGGGGTCTGACCTCCGCTGACCCTGTGCTATGAGATTCCTAGGATGAGTCTAAAGCAGTCTTTGTCTTGGGGTCAAGAGTACTGGTCGGGGTCTCTATGTCCAGGATCCTCCCTTCCTGCCCCAGTAGAGGGCTCACAGCTCCCCCCCGCCACACACACCAGCCCCCCATCAGTGCTGGATGCCCTCAGCTCTCCTGACCTTGGCCATCTGGCCATCTGCTTGGCTCAACTTCCTCCCCAATTTGCCTCAGTAGCAAATGAATATTTAATAGAATGCTGCCACCTTTTGGAATTTAGCAAAAGTGATCTGTGTTGTTTCGAAGGATGGAGGTGAAGGAAGCTCTGGAAAGGAAACACAATCCCTTTCTCTTTTCCACCTGCACCGTTCACCCAGCCTTTACTTCTGATGGGAGCTGACCAAGGTTTCATCTCAGATTCTAGAGGGGAAGAAAAGGAAAAGGAGCCAGTTTCTTCTGGAGGCGGATTTTCTGGTCGTTTCCTCTCCGGTTCATAGTTACCGTGAGTCCTGACAGGCCTGTCTGACTTTCCAAGAAGGAGCAGAACGTACAAGAATGAGCTTTGGTGCATCCGGCTGGACTTCATCCCCGGTTCTGCCCCCAGCTCACCTGTGAAATGTGGGTCCAGCAGCCTCTTTGGGCTCCCCACCCCCTGACCCCAGGTCGTGATGCCCGTGGCCAGGTGTCGGAGACAGGTGGCACCTCATTTAGGATGCCAGTCGGTGGGCCCAGTGCACCTGAGGCTGTTCCTGTCCTCAGCAGGGAGGAGCGGCACCATGATTATGACTGGGAGCTGGGGAGGGGAGGCCTGTCCTCAGCAGGGAGGAGCGGCACCATGATTATGACGGGTAGCTGGGGAGGGGAGGCCTGTCCTCAGCAGGGAGGAGCGGCACCGTGATTATGACTGGGAGCTGGGGAGGGGAGGCCTGTCCTCAGCAGGGAGGAGCGGCACCATGATTATGACGGGTAGCTGGGGAGGGGAGGCCGCACTGGCGCTACACCAATGCCAGGTGGCTCCTGGGGACACAGTGTCTCCTGGAGCTCACTCAGAGCTGCCCGTCTGCCCACCTGCCCTGGTGATTCTCCTGTGCATTCAGATGCGCTGCCGCCCTCCTGGCCTCTGGTACCCTTGGTGCTCCCCTCTCCCACTCCCCTCTCTGAAATCAGCACAGCTTATCTGTGCCCCCATCAGCATATCCCCAGGAGATGCCCGGGTCCATGCCTTCCTTACGCTGTGTCTGGATTACATAACGAGCTCTAACCCGCCCTCCTCTTCCAGTTCTTTGCCCCACAGCTGGTCAGCCTCTTGACCAGGGTTCGCTCTCCTTCTGCACGTTTCAGTGGCTCCCTGAGATGTGAGAACACACTGGGGACCCCTCTAAGCTGGCCGTGGGCCCCGCCCTGCCGCTCCTCCAGCCCGGGTCCTCCTGTCTCCACCCGCCATCTTCCCTGACTGTGGACCTTGCCCAGGTCATCCCCTCTGCTCCAGGTCACCCCCACCACCCTCACCCCCACCAAATCTGTCCGGATTCCTAACCGTCCACACAAATCCCTCGGAAAAGCTTTGCCCCCCAATTCTTCCCAAGTCTCTGTGGCTGCAGTGAGTTTCTCCCTCCACTAAATGCCCCCCACCCTCCACTCCCCCTTCCTTCCTCACCTGCTGTCTTGCTCACCTCCCCTCCTCCTCATCTCTCCCTTCCTCCATGCTCCTCCCCTTAAGCAAACTCTGTTGCAGTTACTGGTGATAAAGTCAGAATGTACAAAGATGAAAGAGACCCAGATCCTACCCTCTGAGGGCTTGTGGTCTAAGAGGGAAGACAGCAATGAATACAAAGAAACCCATCGTCGAGGCGCCATCTGATTGCTTCTTAGTGGAGGCAGAATGCAAAATTTGATAGTGGCACAAATAGGCAGTCGAAGAAAGCTTCATGGAAGAGGTGTCAAAGCATCTTGAAGACAAGGGTGAGTCATCACACTTGTCAGGGGGCAGGGGAAGCGTGGGCATGGATTTACACCTGGCTTAGGTTCTGGAGGAGGGGATGCTGGGGATGAGCAGGAGGGTGGACACCGTCATCCGCCTCCCCGCCTGCCCCATGCTCCACAATGGGCAAGCAGTTAGGTTTTGGCTGTGATTCACATGGGGCCACCGGAGGGTTTTAAGCTCATGATTGTCTTGATCCGATTTGCATTTGAGAAAGAGCTCCCTGGGACCGGGCTTGGGAGCTGAGGGACTGGAGGAAGGCTTGGTCCTCCTCAGGCGTTATCCTCTCCTGCACCCCACTGGAGCTGGCCTCTGGAGCAGAGGGGTCACCGGCTCAACACCCAGGCCACCGGGCGCACTCTGCTTCTCCTCGCTGATCCACCTTTCCATAGCATCTGCTCCGCAGAACACCAAGTGTGCGGAAGAGATAACAGCATTAAGAGCAGAAGGACAAAGCTGATACTCAGGGCAGTGAGACATGCAGGCTTAAATTCTTTTCCCTTCAAAATGTCGCACATGATTTTGGCCACGTGGTTCTGATGAAAGCAAGCCAGGCTTGCCAGGATGAAATGCTGAGTGGTGCTCGCGACCTCGGGCACAGCGAGTGCAGAGGTCTGCGGCTCTAATGAGCCGCCCTGACATTTCCCTGCACCACTCGCTGCCAAATAAAGGGGGGAAATCTCCTTAGCGATGTCCCCAGGTCCCCGAGGTTGGCTGTGCCCCCTGGAGACACTGGGTTTCTGAGAATCGTACTTCCAGTTGGGAGTGAGTGTTCTCCCCGTCTCCAGAGTCGGCATGTAAAATACAGTGGGTGCTCAATAAATGCTTGCTGCTGACATGAATGAGTGAATAACAAGATCAGTCTTATGGGCGGAGGGCACCCCAACAGGCTCCCTTGTGCCTCATTGAAGTCGATACTACTTTTTGCCAACTACCCTCCTGATTTTTACCACCAAAGATAGATTTTGCTCATTTGCAAACTTTATATAAATGGACCCAATATGCATCTACCTTATTCCGCCTCGTCCCTGGGAGATTCAGCCACATTATTGCATGTATCAATGACTGTTTTCTGTAAAATTGTCGAATAGTATTTCATTGATTGATTATACCATGCTTGATTCATCCGTTCTCCAACTGATGAGCATTTGGGTTGTCTTCGGTTTGGGGCTATGCACTCTCGTGTGCCTGCTGTTTAATGGACATATGCACCCATTTATCTTGGGAATCCACCACAGGGTATATTTGGGTGTGGAAGGGATACACATTCAGTTTCAGTAGATGTGACCCCTAAACTTTTCTGAAGTGGTTTTACAAATGATCACTCCTACCATCAATGAATATAAATCCCACTTGCATGCTAAGCCCTCTGAAAGTATAAGTTGTGATTTGTCGTAATGCCCCGGAGGGCAGATGTGGTTATTATCATGCTGATTGATAGACAGAGGGGCACATGGAGTCAGTGATGATGAGGGCTTAAAGCAAGGACTCCACTTCTGCAACAACAGCAGCTCTTAAACCAGCATCTTGTTCTTTGAGCTCAGGGCACAGTTGACTCTGGGCAACCGTGCTCTTCCGTGGAGGTGCTGGGGTCCAGGAGTGCCTGTGAGACAGAGGGCAGGGCTGTGGAGTGGTTACACACACAGGCTTAGGAGCTGGGCTTTGGGCACTGACTTCCAGCTCTGCCTCTTACTGAAGGACTGAGCAAGCAACTGGACCTTTCTGCCCCACACTTTCCACGTCTAGAGTGGATAAATTGGGTTGTTGTGAGGATTAAGTGAATTAATGTAGATATAATATTAGGGGGTGGGCACTTCAGAAAGGTTAACTCATATTGTTATTATTATTGTTGTTATTTTCAGCTCTGTGCACTTTGCTGGACTCAGCTGTTGGGAAAGAAGGCTGTAGTCACTCTGATCAAGCTGTCAAGCAGGCTGCGTAATTGTCACTCCCTTTCCCAACCCTCTGAAGGTAGCCAGCTTTCCAGATGAAGTCTGGAATCTAATTTCTAGCCCCAGTCGTTGGTGTCATGAAGCTGGCCGGGGTGCAGTCTGGCCGGTCCCTTCTGAAATGAGTCCCTGCTCTTTAGTGCCCCTGGTAAGAAATTCAGCTTATTTGCTCAAGGTTTTCCCCTTTATAGAAACGGTCAGACGCCTCTCCTTCCACCACCTCCCTCCCGCAAATCCAGGCCAAATATTGATGTTTGATAACTACAAATATCACACATAGCTTTTAATCAAGAGAGATGGAGGGAAGATAAGGCAAGTAAATATGTCTCTGTAAGGCAGTTCAATATTCTCAGTAATGATTTTGCTAAGAAATAAAATGACCAGAGGAAGGGGAGAGGCTCTGTGATGAGCACCGAAACGGGCCGGACTACCCTGAACAGGCTGAACTGTGCCTGGGCTCTTGCTTCCAGCCCGAGGCGTGGATCTAAGTAGATGTTCATTACCCGAATTGGTAGATGCAATCTCATTTACAGAAGGGAGAGATGTATTTTAAATGTGAATTTCCAATATGCCATCCGTCTATCTCATTACCAGCAAAACACATTGAGCCAACTTCTGTCTTTCACCGCTGGTCTGAGATGGGAGTGGAATGTGAATGCCAAGTGCCCCCCTGGAGAGAAGTGGGGTGCCAAGGAGAGGTCAGCCCTCAGGCTGTTGTCCACCAAGGTTGTGTTCCCCTCACGAGGGGACACAGGGAAGTACCCTCCTGGAAGGTTGGAAGCTGCCATGCATTTAGAGGTGTCTGGCCAACATTTTCTTCCAAGGAGTAAACGTCTTTTAATTTCATGGCTGCAGTCACCATTTGCAGTGATTTTGGAGCCCCCCAAAATAAAGTCTGACACGTTTCCACTGTTTCCCCATCTATTTCCCATGAAGTGGTGGGACCGGATGCCATGATCTTCGTTTTCTGAATGTTGAGCTTTAAGCCAACTTTTTCCCTCTCCTCTTTCACTTTCATCAAGAGGCTTTTTAGTTCTTCTTCACTTTCTGCCATCAGGGTGGTGTCATCTGCATATCTGAGGTTATTGATATTTCTCCCAGCAATCTTGATTCCAGCTTGTGTTTCTTCCAGTTCAGCGTTTCTCATGATGTACTCTTCATATAAGTTAAATAAGCAGTGTGACAATATATAGCCTTGACGTACTCCTTTTCCTATTTGGAACCAGTCTATTGTTCCATGTCCATTTCTAACTGTTGCTTCCTGACCTGCACACCGATTTCTCAAGAGGCAGGTCAAGTGGTCTGGTATTCCCATCTTTCTCAGAATTTTCCACAGTTTATTGGACTGCAAGGAGATCTAACCAGTCCATTCTGAAGGAGATCAGCCCTGGGATTTCTTTGGAAGGAATGATGCTGAAGCTGAAGCTCCAGTACTTTGGCCACCTCATGCAAAGAGTTGACTCATTGGAAAAGACTCTGATGCTGGGAAGGATTGGGGGCAGGAGGAGAAGGGGACGACAGAGGATGAGATGGCTGGATGGCATCACTGACTCGATGGACGTGACTCTGAGTGAACTCCGGGAGTTGGTGATGGACAGGGAGGCCTTCCGTGCTGCGATTCATGGGGTGGCAAAGAGTCGGACACGACTGAGCAACTGAACTGAACTGAACTGGCCAACATTTACCCAGGGCCACCGCAGGCTGGAGCTTGGCCAAACTTGGTGAGACCCCATGACCCAGATCCAAACCCTGGTCTACAAGGTGGGCTCCAGCAGCTCACTCCACCCCAGCACCATCCCGGAGCCCACATGTTGGAGGAGCCTAGCACATTATGAGTGAGTAAGTGACTGAACGAATGAATTAGTGGGCTTGCCTCCCCACCGGCATTATTGCTGTGGTTTCTTCTTTGGCTTTTCTCAACTTCCAGCACCCTTTGCTTTGTGTTTTGATGTCCTCAAATTCTTCTAGCTGATAAAAATGATCAGTCTCCCAAACCACTGTCAACAAAAGCCAGTGATCCATCCACCCCTCTTCACATTCTTCCAGCCATTCATCTGCCCAGTTTTGGGCAACACCATATGCCAGGCCCTGTGTAGATGCTCAGACTACAGTCATCACCTGAGATACGTCGAGCCCTGCTCTCCCAGACCGTGAAAGTCTAGTGGGAGAGACAGAGAGTAAGCAGATAAACACTAAAGGAGTCTACAAAGGGAGGGATGTTTTCCTGGGAGGGCCTCTGACAGTGAAAGCTGGCCAGATGGAGGGGCATGTCTGGGGTCCCCCCAGGAGGGGACTCACGAGCTGAACTCTCAAGAAGAATAGGATCGGGACTAAGGTAGGGAGTAGAGCCTTTCAGACAGAGGCAGCAGTACGTGCAAAGGCCCTGTGGCCAGAAGGGGCATGGTTATTTCCAGGAACCATCAGAAGTCTGCCTGAGTGGCAGTATCCCAGATGAGGCCATAGGGATGTCAGGACAGGGGTCACCCCACACAGGGCTCCCAGGCTGTGGGAAGACACCAGTCTTTATCCCAAAGCCCTGGAAGGCCTTGAAAGGCTTCACCATTCGCATTTTGTGAAGGTCCCTGTGGCTCCTTTGAGGGGCCTCACTCATCTGGAGCAGGAGCAGGATTGCAGAGGCTCCAGAAGGGAAAGCAGCTGTTGGCATGGCAGCAGGCATCCTCCCCAGACTCCAGCAGGACCTCTGCCTGCCATCCAGGTGCATGCATGCCTGCACCGCATTTGCAGTCATGTGGTTGAAGGTGGATTCCCCAGCAAAACCTTCTGGATTCTAGGCAGGGAGGCACAAGTAGACATGCTTCTGTGTGTGGGCTGAGCATTACCCCCTCCCCATCCCATGCATGTGGGGTCTTCCGCTTGCTTTCACTTCTGCCCCCCTGTTGATGGAGCCGGGTGACAGCCCAGGACACGACTCCCAGAGCCTGGGGTTGCTGCTGCTGCTGCTAAGTCGCTTCAGTCGCGTCCGACTCTGTGGGACCCCATAGACGGCAGCCCACCAGGCGCGATTCTCCAGGCAAGAACACTGGAGTGGGTTGTCATTTCCTTCTCCAATGCATGAAAGTGAAAAGTGAAAGTGAAGTCGCCTGAGGTTAGGTTGTCTAAAAATAGGGGGGAGCGGGGGAGAGAATGAGGGAGGCATGGCCCGGACAGGGATTTTTATTCCTTGCTGTCTGCGAGTTGACAGTGACTTCAGAATGTCAGGTTTGGCTCGTGGGGCAGTTTAGACTATCATGTTATGGGCGGAAGCCTTCCAGTCCTGGGGCCATGCTGGGACCATGTGAGGCTGGCCAGGTTCCATCACAGAGTGCAGGGGCTGTAAGAGTGCTTAATACTCATGTGCTATTTCCTGCTGTTTCCTTATTTTATTCCCCAAATCAAAGAGGGTAGGGTTATTTTTCCCAGCTATCATCTGGCCACTGGGTTGGTAGGTAGCCCTCAGAAGCCCCTCTGTCTGGTCCTTCTCACCTCCTGCTCTCCCCATTTGGGGTGCCCTTCAACCCTTCATCCTGCTCCCACCCACCAGGGCCCTAGTCCCCATCAGTTTTCCCCTCATGAGGCTGTGGGAGGGAGTGTCACCTCCTGTGGGAGCCCAGGTAAGAAAGTCTGGCCTTTTCCTTGCTAAGACTGGCCACCTGTCTGGAAAAACACATGAGTTCTTACACTCCCCTGGTGTCTTTTCTGTCTTATCAAACACCCCTCTCAGTTGGGAAGTGAGGTCAGTTGAGGGACCCTAGTCTGTTACATGCAGCCTGGGACCTGCATTTTTCTTTCAACAACCGAGGCCATAGACATTTTTAAACCAGAAGGAAAAAGCCAGTTTGGGCAGACATTAGAAACAAACTCTGTCTCTCTCTGAAAAAGTTCCACATAGTCAAAGCTATGATTTTTCCAGTAGTCACGTATAGTTGTTAGAATTGGACCATATATAAGGCTGAGTGCTGAAAAACTGATGCTTTCAGACTGTGGTGCTGGAGAAGACTCTTGAGGGTCTCTTGAACTGCAAGGAGATCAAACCTAAAGGAAATCAGCCCTGAATATTCATTGGAAGAACTGATACTGAAGCTGAAGCTCCAATACTCTGGCCATCCTATGGGAGGAGCCGACTCTTAGGAAAAGTCCCTGATGCTGGAAAAGATTAAGGGCAGGAGGAAATGGGGTTGACAGAAGAGGAGGATGGCATCACTGAATCAGTGGACATGGGTTTGAGTAAACTCTGGGAGATAGTGAAGGACAGGGAAGCCTGGCCTGCTGCAGTCCAGGGGGTCCCAAAGAGTCAGACAAGACTTAGCAACTGAACAACAGCTGTCCCCCTCCAGGCCTCCTGGGGACCATTCAAGAGGGCTCCGGACAGGTGGGGGAGTTTTCAATGCAACTTTCATCTTTTTCCTCCCTGAGTCTGCGGGGAGTTTTAAACGTTATGTTGCTCAATTTCAGTTCAATGGCACAGAGTTGTTCCGATGTGTTCTAATTACTCAGACATAAATGATTTCTGGTGCACTTTAAATGATTTCAGATGCACTTTTGTCTACCAGGCTGCTGATTTATACCTCCCTGGGACTTTGATGTTGTGCTTCACTGATTTCTTTTAAGACTCTTCAGAGGTATATTTATTATAGACGAGACATTTCCCTGTTCATTTGCTCTGTAATTCTGAAACACTCTCATTTTCCAGTCGTCAACAGTCCACCCTTATTCCCTGCACTTAGGCTGTACCAACAGCAAGAAGACACATTTACTGAGTGCTTACTGAATGCATATCCGGGTACTAGAGGCTGTGGGTGAGTTGGAGATACACAATATATTAAGCACACATTCCTTCCAATGGCATCCTTCAGTTCAGTTCAGTTTAGTCGCTCAGTCATATCCGACTCTTTGTGACCCCATGAATCGCAGCACCCCAGGCCTCCCTGTCCATCACCAACTCCAGGAGTTCACTCAAACTCACATCCATCGAGTCAGTGATGCCATCCAGCCATCTCATCCTGTCGTCCCCTTTTCCTCCTGCCCCTAATCCATCCCAGCATCAGGGTCTTTTCCAATGAGTCAACTGTTCGCATGAGGTGGCCAAAGTATTGGAGTTTCAGCTTTAGCATCAGACCTTCCAAAGAACACCCAGGACTGGTCTCCTTTAGAATGGACTGGTTGGATCTCCTTGCAGTCCAAGGGACTCTCAAGAGTCTTCTCCAACACTACAGTTCAAAAGCATCAATTCTTCGGCGCTCAGCTTTCTTCACAGTCCAACTCTCACATCCATACATGACTACTGGAAAAACCATAGCCTTGACTAGACGGACCTTTTTTGACAAAGTAATGTCTCTGCTTTTGAATATGCTATCTAGGTTGGTCATAACTTTCCTTCCAAGGAGTAAGCGTCTTTTAATTTCATGGCTGCAGTCACCATCTGCAGTGATTTTGGAGCCCCCCAAAATAAAGTCTTACACTGTTTCC
>SJYQ01007498.1:430945-499457 GCA_006410935.1 Redunca redunca
CATAGTTCATCAGGCACTCTTATCTATCAGATCTAGTCCCTTAAATCTATTTCTCACTTCCACTGTATAATCATAAGGGATTTGATTTAGGTCATACCTGAATGGTCTAGTGGTTTTCCCTACTTTCTTCATTTTGAGTCTGAATTTGGCAATAAGGAGTTGATGATCTGAGCCACAGTCAGCTCCCGGTCTTGTTTTTGCTGACTGTATAGAGCTTTTCCATCTTTGGCTGCAAAGAATATAATCAATCTGATTTCGGTGTTGACCATCTGGTGATGTCCATGTGTAGAGTCATCTCTTGTGTTGTTGGAAGAGGGTGTTTGCTATGACCATTGCGTTCTCTTGGCAAAACTCTATTAGCCTCTTTCCTGCTTCATTCCATATTCTAGGGCCAAATTTGCCTGTAACTCCAGGTGTTTCTTGACTTCCTACTTTTGCATTCCAGTCCCCTATAATGAAAAGGACATCTTTTTTGGGTGTTAGTTCTAAAAGGTCTTGTAGGTCTTCATAGAACCGTTCAACTTCAGCTTCTTCAGCATTACTGGTTGGGGCATAGACTTGGCTTACTCTGATATTGAATGGTTTGCCTTGGAAACGAACAGAGATCATTCTGTCGTTTTTGAGATTGCATCCAAGTACTGCATTTCAGACTCTTGTTGACCATGATGGATACTCCGTTTCTTCTAAGGGATTCCTGCCCACAGTAGTAGATATAATGGTCATCTGAGTTAATTTCACTCATTCCAGTCCATTTCCATTCAGATAAAGGGAGAACCCACATAGGGACTCATGTGACATGACAGGGTGCTATGGGGGTTTGGTCCCAGAGCTCCAGAGGCAGAGAAGAGGGGTGAGGGATGGATGGGGCCAGGTCTCTGCAGCGATGGCCCATTGGTGTGCTGCTTTGACAAGGCAGCTGACTGTGGTCCCCAGGACGTGGTTGGAGTTCTAGCTTATTATGCTCCTGGTCTTGAGCTCACCACTCAGTGTTCTTGAGCCTTAGTTTCTTTATCTGTAAAATGGAATGCATCCAGCTTGTTAGTTAGCTGCTGTGGGTTGAGCACTTAGTATGTGCCTGGCAGGCGCAGATCCATGTTTTGTGGGACCTGAAGCAATTTTTTTGGGGGGGCCCTTTAAGAATCTGCCTGCAATGAAGGAGACCTGGGTTTGGGCAGATCCCTTGGAGAAGGGAATGGCTACCCACTTCAGTATTCTTGCCTGGACAATCCCATGGACCAGAGGCACCTGCAAGGCTACAGTCCATGGGATCTCAAAGAGTCGGACATGACTGAGTAACTAACACTTTTAAGAAAAAGAACCTCAGGTTATGAATGTTTGGCTGGGTTTCTGCCCTATGGTGGAGTCCTCCAGGGTAAATGCAAAGGTCTTCAATGCTTTTTAAGCCCTGGACTCATTTTCCTCCCAACTTATTTGTTGCGTGAATATCCCGGGGTGTAAAACAGACAATAATGGAGCTTCTGCGTCTGGGAACCCTTTTCCTTCCTCTCCAGACTGGGCTCGGAGGCGCCTTTGGGAAACAACTTCTGTGACTGCCCTAGGCTGGAGTGGATCAGGCCGCAGCTGGGCCTCCTCCTCCCCTCTCCCCACTCTGGACGTATATCGGGAGGCATCTCTAAGACAAGCCATGTCTTGAGAGGGACAGCGTGGATCCCCTTCACGGGCAGATGGAGAGACATTCTGGCCCCCACAGGCTGCTCTGCCGGCCCTCCCCCGGGGGGCTGGCTGCGGGGGTCCATCACCGGGACTGTTCACATTGCTGAGGTGTCCACCTCGGGATCCCACAGCTGAGACCTGGGGAAGGGACCACGCGGAGCACTCGCCACCTAGTGACCATTTGCCGGAACTGCCACTGCCCGCGCTGTCCGGGAGGAAACAGGAAACGTCTCTCTGGGCAGGAATGAGGTGGGGGGTGCTGGTCAGCAAGGTCCGAGAGGGCGTGGCTCAGAGGAGCATCTTGCTGCTGCCTGAGGGCTGGATGACTCAGGTCAGACTGGCCCCTGATGCTCCCGCGGAGACTGCCTCTGTGAACGTGGGCCCCCAGGAGTGAACCTCCCTGCCTCTTCTCCCCTCCATGGTCCTCCTCCTCCTTTCTTCCTCCCCTTCCTTCTTCCTTCCCCGTCTTTTCCAGTCTCCTCCTCCCCCACTCCCTCATTCCTCCCATCGCAGTCCTGTCCTCTTGTTCCCAGTCCTGCCCATCCTCTGCCTCCTTACCCTGCCCCCCACCTCCTTCCTCACTCTTCCCTTGGCTCAGCCAGCCTTCCTTTAATGAACTACTTTGGGTGGTTCTGATATTTGGGTGGAACATAGGTGTGGGTCACTTGTTGAGTTAGATGCTAAGCCAGGAGCCCAGCTGTGGATGCTGAAGGTTTGAACTCACCCTCGTTCATTCATTCATTCATGCAGGGGCACCTGCATGCACTCATTCACTCATTCACAGGGGCATGCAGGTTCAGTAAACATTTTTGAGGCCAGCTGTGTGTAAAGCATCATGCCAGGCATGTACCCCACTTCTGGCTTTGACCCTGGATGTCTAGCAGAACATTTTGCTCTCTCTTCTCTGCCTGGAAAGCTCCTACTCACTTTGAAGTTGAGGTGCAGACTAGGCTGTGTGTGATCACTGCTCCCACCCATTAGCTTTGGGTGTTTTTTTTTTTTTTTTTTTTAGAGTTTACTGCTTCTGTTTCCTCCAAACCCAGTCCAGGTCTTCCCAGCAGTCAAAGCCAGCCTTATATTGAGTCAATCCCCACCCTGTCCTAAAGCTGGTTTTTGTCTGCCTGGGACTCTGTGCACTCCATTGGTTACTCTTGTTTCTTTCCCTAAGGGCACCCTGTACACAATACCATCCCCAGAAATCCAGAAACTGAAGCACCAACATGGGATGGTCAGACGAAAAGTTTTTCCGCATCCTTGGGTTTTACCAATCCCATTTGAATAGAGGGTAATATCCTGATGCTGCTGTCTAAGCTCTGTCACATATACTAGGTGCTCAATAAATCATCAGCAGTCTGAAAGCTCAGGGTATAGCTTACAGATCATAAAGTACACAGGCTAAGTGGCAGCTCCATGAATTTCCACATGTGCCTTCCCCTGGGAGACCACCCCCCATCTCAAGACCTAAACCATTCACATACTTGGAAGGTTCCCAAGCGCCCCTCCCAGTCAGACCACCCCACTCAGAGTCTCTGTCACTCTGCTCGCCCCCCCTTTAGAATCATTTCGTCTGCTTTTGCACTACACATGAATGGAATCCTGGCTTCATTCATTCTGCTTTATCTGTGAGCACCAACCATGTTGCAGAAGGTTGAACCTGCTCAGCGAACTTAACTCCCAGCTTTGGACTTCTCATGTGGTTTGAGTGGAAGCCATCTCAGGAGGCTGAACAAGGTTAGTTTCAGCTCAAACTTGCTGCTCCTTCCATTTAACCCGGGCTTCACTGAGCCGGGCACCAGCGAATGTAGAATGTGTCACCGAGTCTCCCATGGCGGCCAGGTGGGACTGTGGGATCCTAAGAGCCTGGCATGGGTGGAGGACATTGGGCCGCTGATGGACTCTAATTCCTCCTAGATACTTGCTCCCTGTGGTTCCAGGGAGACCAGCCTCTTTAGACGGCCTCTGCTGGACGCAATGCCTCATATGTCTATTGTGGGTGCAGCTCACACCCCGTTCGCCACAGGGCAGGAGCCTCAGGAGGACACTGGTTCACAGGCCATCCGAGAGGTCACCTTCGAGGCTGTAGCTCTGAGACTCTGATCATTCTTGGACAATAGCATTCACCCCGTTCTCTCCCCACTGAGGATTCTGCAGGATGCCCCATGACAAGCCTTCCAGGTTCCCACTGGACACCAGGGTGAACGGCCAGCTTGGGATAGACAGCCTGAGTCCTTGGACAGGAAGTGCCCATGAGGGACATGTTCAACATGCGATTAACAGGCTCTGGAGGGTGGCTTGGGGACCTGGGGCTCGGACTAGATTGCTTTGCAAGGTAAGCTCTTGATTTCCTGACCTCATCTCTCACCCCAACCTGGAGACTTCACTCACAATCCAGGTTGTTAACATGGAGAGATCTTATCCTGTTAGCCTTTCACTCGAGGGAAATTGGATTGAAAAAATCTTGCCAGACTGCCTCCGGACAGAGCTTTTCCATCATTGGTGGGTGACCCTCTGGCAGGGAGACTTGCTTTCCTTCACACACCATTAGCGGGTGACAGAGGGGAGGGCGTCCCTCTGTCTGGTGGCCGTCAGAAACGCTTGGACGGGAGTCCCTGTGGGGGGCTGCTGCCTGACCTGCAGCAGGACGTGGGAAAGTCACCTCCCCTGTCAGTTCTGGAATCACCCCCTTACCTGTGTGCGTCCCTCAACAGGTCTCCAGGAAGACAGTCACACCTGGGCAAGTCACCTGGGGACACGGGGGTGTAGCCCTTCTGCAGGTGCCCCAGGGGGCTGGGGAGGGGCACACCTGTGAGACACCTGTTGTCTTCTCTGTGCCCATTCTGCTGCTGCTCCTCAGCCCCACAGTCATGCCGGACACTCGTGACCCCGTGGACTGTAGCCTGTCCAGCTCCTCTGCCCATGGGATTCTCCAGGCAAGAATCCTGGAGTGGGCTGCCATTTCCTCCTTCAGGGGACCTTCCTGACTCAGGGATGGAACCTGCATGTCCTGCACTGGCAGGTGGGTTCTTTAACACAAGCGCCACCTGGAAACCCATACCCCTCCTGCTTTGTATTAAATCCCTGTGCAGTATGGTAGATTCCTGGGCTACACTAAACTTCTTTCTTAAACTCCCTCAAGATCTGAGCTCATGACGCCCCCTGGGTTGATGCCCACCCTCCCATGGCCCTGGTCTGCTCTCTTGGTCCAGGGAAGAGTGGCAGTGGCTCAAGCTGGGAAAGGATGCTCCAGCTCCGTCTCTCCGTACATCCCAGACTTGGAGAGGTCAAGTCGGATTTTACCTGGACAATGGCCTGAGTTGGCCGCTGTGCTTCCAGAACCCTGCAGAGCAGTTACTGTAGCCCAGGCTCTGGGGTGAGTGCTTTGTGCTCTTTTTTTGTGTGACGCTCACATTGTCCTTGCGTGATCAGCATTTCATGGGCGAGGAAGCTGAGCCCCAGAGGGACGTGACACACCCAGCCTGAACTCAGGTCTGTCTGATCCCTCATCCTCTTCACCGCATTGCCGCTCTGCAGACAGGCAGCAGGTAACATCTACTGCGGCCTTTTCTTCTAAGTGCTGTCTTCGCCTCAATATGTAGGACCGTAATGAAGTCCCACAGACCAAGTGGCTTAAACAACAGAAATACATTTCCTTACAGCTCAGGAGGATAAAGGTGTCGGCAGGCCTGGATTCTCCTGAGGCCTCTTTCCTTGGCGTGCAGGTGACTGTCTCCCTCCTTGTGTCTTCATACGTCGACCCTCTGTGGGTATCTGTGTCCTAATCTCTGCTTCTTATAAGAGCATCGATCATCTTGGGCCCACCCTAACGACTCATTTTAACTTAATTACCTCTTTAAAGAACCTACCTCCCAATAATGGCCCCATTCTGAGGTCCTGGGGGTTAGAATCACCTAAGCAGTTGCTTAAAATGCATCTTTCTGGGCCATTCTACTGGTGACTGTGGGATGGACCCAGGGATTTACTCAGTCATTTGTTGTTGTTTTTCAGTTGCTGAGTCGTGTCCTATTCTTTGCGACCCCATGGACTGCAGCATGCCAGGCTTCTCTGTCCTTCACCATCTCCCGGAGTTTGCTCAAACTCATGTCCATCGAGTCGGTGATGCCATCCAACCATCTCATCCTCTGTTGTCCCCTTCTCCTACCCTCAATCTTTCCCAGCATCAAGATCTTTTCCAATGAGTTGGCTCTTTGCATCAGGTAGCCAAAGTATTGGAGCTTCAGCTTCAGCATCAATCCTCCCAATGAATATTCAGGGTTGATTTCCTTTAGGATTGTCTCGTTTGATCTCCTTACTGTCTGACAGACTCTCAAGAGTCTTCTCCAACACCACAGTTCAAAAGCATCAGTTCTTCGGCGCTTAGCCTTATTTATTAAATCAGCAGATGTATACTGAGCACTTACTATATACCAGGAGCTATTTTAGGGGCCGTGTACCCAGGGAACAAGCAGACAAAGTCCCAGCTCGTGCAGGGCCTACATTCAGTGGGAGAGCACCAAGAATCATCATCACACACACACTCCTTCACAGAAGGAGTGGGGACGAGGTTTCTGAAGAGAGGAGAGCAAGGCTGGGGTGCAGATGAGGACACGGGCTGCAGAGGAGGCCCTGCTGCTGTGGCAGCATCTGAGTGGAGGCCTGAGGGAGGCGAGGCAGGAAGACTGCATGGAGGGAAGGTCTGAGAGTGGAGTCTGCATCCTGACACGCTCCCTGGTGGTGCCGAGCAGGTGGCCGTGGAGGACCACAGAATGATGGCCGCTGTCTTCCGTTCTCTGGGACACGATCCTCTCCTGCTTCTTCCTGCGTCCCTCTCAGTAAGCTGGTAATTGCCCCACCCCAGCCCCCGACCCCAGCTCCTTTAGTGTCTCTCTCTGTCCCCCACCTTGCCCTCTTTGCCCACCATCCCCACCATCCCCACCACTGCATCTGATTAAGAGCTGACTTGAAGTCATAGGATGGCCATACTCCTTCACAGTTTATAAAAGCTTAAAAAAAAAACAAACCAGCTTTATTGTGAGATAATTCACATACTATAAAATCCACCCATTTAGCTGTACAATTCAATGGTTTTTAGTATATTTACAGAGTCATGTAACTATCACTGCAACCAACTTTAGAACACTTTCTTCACCCCTACAAAGGCTTTTGCAGACTATTTTATTTCATCCTTGCAGAACCCCATGAAAAGAGCAAGGCAGTTTCTACCCCCACTTTACAGAAGGGCAAACAAAGCCTTGGGGGGTTTAATGATTTGCAGAAGTTGAGGGGAAGCTTTTAGTTCCTTTTTAACACTTGAAAGTGCCAGGGAGCCCCTAGAAACAAGCCTGTGGAATCTCTGGGCTCCCAAGTTTTCTTAAGCACAGACTCTGGTCCTTCCCCCTGCCCCCATTACCCAGGAGGCACAAAGACAGGTGGTGGAGATGGCCTGGGTGTTGGAGCCAGGCTCCCAGCTGCTCCCTGAAAGGTTGGCACAGCCACATCTTGCATACACATCATCCTGGCTGGTTTGGACACAGCTGCCCATGAGGGGTGACAGGGCCTCAGGGACCCTTCAGGGACCTTGTATGCTGAGTACCGGCTGGCACACAGAGCTCTTGTTGCAGGACAGGGAGACAGAGGGAGTCGCTTGCTGACTGGCTCTGGGAGAGGAGACTGACCTTCTGAGATCAACAAATAGGTTTATCTGCAGCCAAACGGCAAAGTGCACAGGCATCTTCAAGGGCTCTGCCCTGATTTGGGGCAGAGCAGGGTGATGGAGGGTGACTGTGGTGCCAGTCTGCCAGGAGAGAATAATAATGGCACCCATGGTGGGAGAATCAGATTATGTTTAAAACGAGATTCAGAGTCAATACACAGGGGGCACAGAAATGGACCAAGCTTTAGAATTTTGCACTTATGCCATCCTTCCCTTTCTTACTAAAGGGCCCTCAGTGTAATTATTAGCTAACCTCCACCAGAAGATTGGGGCTTCCCCAGTGGCTCAGCGTAAAGAATCCGCCTGCAGTTCAAGAGCCACAGGAGATACAAGTTTGATCCCTGGGTTGGGAAGATCCCCTGGAGGGGGACTCCCCACTCCGGTATTCTTGCCTGGGAAATCTCATAGACAGAGGAGCCTGGTGGGCTACAGTTCATAGGTCGCAAACAGTCAGACAAGACTGAAGCAATTTAGCACACACACACCAGAATTTTAGTCCCACAGGGCGGGACATTTTTGTCAACATCCTCATATCTAGAGCAGTTCCTGGATGGAGTGTGGGCTCAGGACGTATTTGTGGGGGTGAATGAAGCAGTGAATTAGCTGAGTCCCCCTGAGTCAGGTGCCACTCTCTTTGGATCCTGACTGCGGTTCTCAGAGAGGTCAGGGAACTGGCTATTGGTCACACCGCTCCTCAGTGGTCTGGTTGGGATTTGAACTTGGGCATTTCCTCCCAGACTGGCACACCTAACCACCGTGAGGTCCTTTCTAACCAGCCAAATCATGAGGACTAGTTTGAATTTACTTTATAATTTCCCGAGTCTTCCAGTTTATCCTCTGAGGAAAGGATGATTCAGTTAATAAAACTACTTTATTCACCACAGGTACAGTGGTGCAGAAATAAACATAGACTCTGCTCTCAGTGGAGTTGCAGTGTAATTGGAAGAGAAGAGACAGAACTGGTAGGCTAGCCGGGATATCTGAGACCCTGTGTTAGTCAGCTAGGACTGCGAGAGCAAAGAACTGTAGGTTAGGTGGGTTAAACAACAGACGTTTTGTTTTTTCACAATGCTGAAGGCCACAAGTCTGAGATCAAGGTGTCAGCAGGCTCAGTTTTTCTGAGACCTTGCTCCTTGGCTTGTAGATGGCCATCTTCTCCCTGTCTTTCCTCTGTTCATGTCTGTGCCCTAATCTCTTCCTACAGGGACATCAGTCACACTGAGTGACAGCCCACCCTAATGACCTCATTTTACCTTACCCACCTCTTTAAAGACTTTGTCTTTAGATATGGTAACATTTGGAGGGAACGGAGGCTAGGACTTCAATATACAAACATACAGATTAGGGGGACCCTATTTGCTCAGCACATAATAGACCCTAATCACAGAGGGTCAGGCTTCCCTTGTGGCTCAGCTGGTAAAGAATCTGCCTGCAATGTGGGAGACCTGAATTCAGTCCCTGGTTGGAAAGATCCCCCAGAGAAGGGAGAGGCTACCCACTCCAGTATTTTGGCCTGGAGAATTCCATGGTCTGGATAGTCCATGGGGTCACACACAGTCGGACACACCTGAGTGACTTTCACTTCACTTCACAGAGGGTCATGAATCTTGCTTCTAAATTCCTCCAATATTGTTTCTGTCCTCAGCTCCCTGTCCCTCCCGTGGCAGGCAGATGTCAAATGTCAACATAACACCCAGTTCTAAACTGCTGGTCACGCTCAAATGTTTAGGTGGAAATGAGTTCCCCATTTAAAAACTTTTATTTTCATTTATTTAGCTGCACTGGGTCTTAGTTGTGGCATGTGGGATCTAGTTCCCCCACCAGGGATGGAACCCTGGCCCCCTGTGTTGGGAGCTCGGAGTCTTAGCCACTAGACCACTGTGGAGTTCCTTTATTTTCTTGTGATGAATGTTACTTGTGAATTGGGTGGAGATTTCAACCAGAGGCTAAAAAAAGCCCCTTCAGTTCTGCTTTTTTCAGCTCCCTTCTGAGCATATTTAAGTAATCGTTTTATCTAAGTCTTTTTTTTTCCATAAGAAAGAATTTTGCTTAATTGGGTCTCATTTCTGTTCTCCCCATAACAACCAACCGTCTACATTTCTGTTGGGATTGAAAGCTCCAATCAGTTCAGATAAATCAGCTTCCTTTTAAATTATGATCTTGGAGGAAATAATGATCTAACTTACTTTTTGTTAATTACTTTTAGGTGAATTACACACCCCGGCTTTGCAGTCCCTTGTTTCCTCAGAAGTATTTAAGCCCTCAAATCTATTTAAGCCTTTCCTTTACTCAAATTAAGATGCTGAAAAATTCCGCCATTAGAAATAATTTATTATTTTTTTAAATTCAGCTTCATGGCTCTGTAGTTTTGCATACTTTGAGCTGAAAATGATTCTATTCTATCCCATGTAGTGGCACCAAGTTACTATTTGTTTCTTTCAAAATTTGTCTCATTTTATTGATGTGTCAGACTTAGTAAACAAATGAATAGAACAGAGAAATAATGACTAATACAATTTATCAGTCAGGATTGCAAAACATAAACCAAACTGTGTACCTCACAGGTGAGAATTTTGCTTTTGATCATAGTAATCATGGTGTGTGTGTGTGTGTCTATGTATCCCCAAGAAAATAATCAATTGTAAAGGACAGAAAATGCAATAGCTTTGAGCACAGAGCAGTTGATCTAAAAATGAATGATTCAGATTTATTATACAAAAAATTCTAAATCTTTGGAAGTAAAGCAGTGAACTCATTTATAACATTGATGTGAAGAAGAGAATTAATATTTCACAAGAGAAGCACATAATTATAACATGTGAGAAGTGGTCAAAGAAGTATTCCGAGGCATTCTCGTAGCCTGAGGTTTTACCATCTCTTCTGTCACCAGAGAGAATTTATGTGTTGAGTACTAACGTGGCTTCTCAGGTGGTACTCGTGGTAAAGAATCCGCCTGCCAATGCAGGAGATGAAAGAGACCCACAGTGGGTTTGACCCTTGGGTCAGGAAGATCCCCTGGAGTGAGAAATGGCAGCCCACTCCAGTGTTCTTGCCTGGAAAATTATCCGGACAAGGAGCCCTGTGGGCCACAATCCATGGGGCTGCAGAGAGTGGGACAGGACTGAGTGACTAAGCACGCATGCACAAGTACTAAGGTACTTAGTGTAAGCATGGTGATCTTTCAGCCTCTGCCACTTTCGTCCCAGTCAGTTCGAAGTTTCAGTCCTTGGAAGAGTTTTGTGTCTGGCACTGGATAACTACTTTCATATCAGATGTTTTATTGATAAATATAACGCAGCCAGTGTCTGAATTAAGGATTCAGGGCTGAAGGAACCCAAGAATTGAAGTCTCTTTCTAACATGCAAATGGTGGTCCTATCTGTGATGCCAGTTTTCACAGACTACTTTCTTCTTTCTCTTCTTTGTTTCTGCTCCTTATTGCCCTCTCTGGGTCCTGAAAACATTCTGCACTGGGACCCAGATCAGAAGGAGCTCCTAAGTTCAGGGGGAAAGGAACCATTGCTATAGGAACTGATCAGGCTCCCAGGATCTAGGCTGCAGAAGGAACCGTTTAAGCCAGCTGAATAGTTAACTCTAGGTCAGATCCCAGATCCGAGGCCTGATATCTCCTGGTGTCGTTGCTCTCTCTTCATCCCCAGTGAGAGTGGAGACTTCCCAAGAACTTTCAACTGTCTAGAATAAATGATGGAGGGAACCTTGCTATTACAGTCCTTGATAGCCAGCCAGGGCTGGCAGAGCTGTTTCCTGATTTTCACCTGCCAAGTTCCGACTAGAGCATTTCACATCCCTCAAGAAATGACAAATCTGAGCAGCTTCATGGCTAAAGTGAGATCCCACAGGGACCGTGTTCATCCTTTGTCCCAATGCCTCTGCTCCATGTGCTGTGATGAGTCCTGTGGCATCTGAGCAGTCGGCCCTCAGCTTAATCGGATCAGGCACAAAGGAGGCTTGCAGCTTTGCGTGGTTACAGCACACTGTGAGGCTGATGCCAGTGCCATCAGAGTAAGCTGTGAATGAGGCTGAATGCCGTTCTCATGACGCTGTCCCGGCCCTAGGCAGCCATCATAGAGCCAACAAACGCACTGGAGCTGCAGTAGACACTGAAGAAAAAGGAGAAGCTCATGTTCCAAAGGGAACAAGCCACCAACTCCACGTTCCCCGAGAGCACAAGGCTAGGAGACTCAGTGGTGACAGGCGTGCCGCCAGGACCTGCATTCAACCCCAAAGTGATCTGGAAAGGCCTTCCCTCTTTCCCCACTCCTCAATATTTTAAGGAGGTTCCAGGGTAGCATTCAGTGTTTAACAACCCGTCGGACTCAGATGCCAATCAATACAAATAGATGCAGCAATGGAACAGAACAGATTGCGCCGTGAAGCTTGTAGAGCTGTGCCAGGCGAACCAGCTGATGAACAGCAGTGCTTCGTGCCCTCCGTTGTATCTTTAGGACTTTGTGTAAGAATTCTCAGACAGTCCCCAAAGACTCAAAGCCACTGCCCAAAGAAGAATGCATAGGCCATGCGGGTGAGCACAGAAAAGTCAGTAACGGGCAGGTGGACGGTGTCTGAGTCAAGACGAAGGAGCCGGTGCAGCTGAGGGCTGACACCACAGCTGCCTCCTTGTTGACGCCAGCAGTGTCTCCCTTGGCGCCCGCTTGGGCCCTGGAATGGCAGTGTTTCCCCTCAGCCTTAGGTTTTCTGTCCTCATCTGCCTTCCTCCAGCCTTAAGGTTGCACGTGTGCATGCTCCGGCGCTAAGTCGTGTCCGACTCCTTGTGACCCCATGGATTGCAGCCCGCCAGGCTCCTCTGTCTATGGGATTTTCTGGGCAAGAATACTGGAGTGGGTTGCTGTTTCCTCCTCCAGGGGATCTTCCCGACCCAGGGATCAAACTTGCATCTCCTGCATTGGCAGGCATATTCTTTATCACTGCGACACCTGGGAAGCAAGGTCATATTTACCCAGTTGTCTGTTTCAGCAGAAGGACCTGGGCTCAGCATTTAGCCCCCTGCATTCAGTTGGAGGCAGCAGAGCAAAAAGGTTGAGAGGGTAGATATTGGAGTCCGTTAGAACCAGGGTCAAATCCTGACTTCTTATAAACTTAGTTTCAAGTCTCATTTCTCTGAATCTTGGTGATTGTGAAAGTACCCACCTTATAGTGTTGTACGGATGTTTCAGCAAGCCTACACTTACTTAACTCTGAACAGCACACAGCACCTGGTAACCCTTCCTTTTTTGATTGGGGAGAGGATCTGTTGCTGTCCTGGGCATATTCCTTGCAGATGAGTACATATGCATCTCAGGACCCTCTGTTCTCCCTTCTCTGTCTCCATCTATTCCTCAGAGCTCATCTGAGGCTCAGAGCTCAGGGTATGGCACCTTCTGCAGGAGGAGTGTGTTCTTGCCAGGTGGCGCTAGTGGCGAAGGATCCACCTGCAATGCAGGAGACGCAAGAGATGCCAGTTGGGTGGGGAAGATCCCCTGGAGGAGGGGATGGCAACCCACTCCAGTATTCTTGCCTGGAGAATTTCATGGACAGAGGAGCCTGGCGGGCTACAGTCCGTGGCGTCGCAAAGAGTCAGATGCAACTGAGCATGCGCACACAGGAGGAGGAAGAGAGGAGCAGGCACCTGGACTTTAGCCATCACTCCCCATCATCTGATTAATAATCATCGCGTCTATAAAAGTTTTTCAGATTCCCCTCATAATAATGCTCGATATTATTATGGACAGGACTTGGGTCTCTCATTTTTGGTGCCAATGCCCTCAACAACTAGCATTTCTTGAAGACAGACCAACTCTTCTGCCTCTTCCATCTTGATGAAACCGAGGCAGGATCTAGGGGGCCGACCCCCAACTCTGCCCTTGTCTCTTTAACCGTTGGAGGAAAGCCTGTATGGATGAGGAAATCATTTCAAAGAGGAGCAACTTGAGCTTTACATCTTTCAGTTGCTGATGTTTAATGACCAAATCCGGTTTTTAGATGGATTCTGATGTTATTTCCTCCATTTATTGCAAAACAGCCACAGAATGGCAACAGTTGACATTTAAGAGGGGAAAGCAGGTCAGTGGAGTTATTTCCCTTGGAAAGGTCATGCTTGTATCTGGAGGTTGTCCACGACAAATGGCCAAACCAGTTTCCTAATCTGTGAGTGTAGACACTTGGAGATGCTATATCTGTGCTTAGAAAACAAAGAAAAGAGAACAAAGCTCTTTTGGCTGTTAACGGCATGTCTGGATTTTCTCTGATGAAGGTGATGATGTCAATAATCGTGATGACGCTGTTGATTCCTGTTACTGGTTAGGCTCTCAGAGGCTCTTCCTAATTCCCCCATATGCATTTTTTTTTTTTTTTGAGGTTGACCATTTTTTAAAAGTCTTATTGAATTTGTTACAGTATTGCTTCTGTTTTATGTTTTGAGTTTTGGGCCACGAGGCATGTGGGATCTTAGCTTTTCAACCAGAAATTGAACCTTTTATCCCTGCATTGGAAGGTGAAATCTAACCACTAGACTGCCAGGAAAGTACCCTCTCCAATATGTGTTTTAAAGTCTTTCTTCTATGTATTCATTGCAGCTTTTAGTTCTCCTACGTATAATTTATCATGTGGGCTTTTCTCTTGAGAGTCAGAGTTTTGACCAAAGGCATCTCCCAGTATGGTATCATTTCTTGCGGTGAATACTGGGATGGCAGATAGGTGAAATGGCATTCCCACGCTGCAAAGAAGGGCTAGACATCCACACCTGTGCTTTCTGTAAGCTTCTGTCCAGAGATCTCAAGGGAGGACTGGACACCTGAGGTTTGTTTTCCCAAGGCTACTTAGGGAGCCAGGAAAGGCATGGAGACATCAGAGGTCTTTTCATAAATGACACAGACTGCAGGTCAGCTGCTCACACGTCCACTTGTCACATGTACACAGTCGATCTGTTATTGTTATTGTTACCATTAATGTTATTTTATAGCAGGGACGATGTTGTGAGGTAACTCAACGAGCCATGGTGATGTTTGAGAACAGGATGGATTTCTGCTGGGTTCCTATTCCACATCACTAACTGTGTCCCCCAAGCAAGTAACTGAACCTGAGTTGTCCTGGTCAATATTTCTGTACACCCTGTGAGATGGTAGCCTTTTCCTTCTCCAGCGGATCTTCCCAACCCAGGGATCAAATCCTAGTCTCCTGCCTTGTAGGTGGATTCTTTACTGCCTGAGCCACCAGGAAAGCCTTGGAGACAACTATACCTAGCCTGTACTTTGTGGTGACTTTCAGAGTAAGTAGATGAAAAGTGCCTAACATAGGAATGACTCAGTGAGTGAGAGCCATCGTTTTTGTTATTTGTTGTTTTTTTTTTATTGCTCAGAGAGGTAAGGGCTTTGGGGTCTTTTAGGAATATTTGAATTTCGACATTCCATATATCAGTGGCAATTCATTCAGAAATGACAATCATCTCTAGTCTCTGCCTACAGGCCTCCTAACCCTGCCTGTGTTTATTTTGTCTTCTGTTTCGAGAGCCTCTGGGGTGCAGGCACTGGAAAGGGTAGCTATAGTGAGCCCTGTGTCCGTGCTTTACTGAGTGCTTGCTGTATGGCAGACGCTGTGCTAACACTTGACAGAAACGGTCTTGACTTAGCCCTCTCTTCACCCCTGTGAGGTAGGTAATGTTGCATCCTTCTTTAACTGGTGAGGAAATCGAAGCTGTAGACGTTACGTAACTATGCAGGGCTGGGAAACCACTCACTTATGGTTGCTTTTCTCAACCCAAAGCATGCATAGATGCACATTTCACAGCCAGTTCCTTACCATTGGCAAACTCACCATGAATATAATGTTGGGTGTTCCCTCCACTGGAGCTTCCAAGATGGCGCTAGTGGTAAAGAATCCGCCAGCCAATGCAGGAGATACAAGAGACCCGGGTTTGATCCCTGGGTAAGGAAGATCTCCTTGAGAAGGGAAGGGCAACCCACTCCAGTATTCTTGCCTGGAGAATCCCACGGACAGAGGAGCCTGGAGGGCTACGGTCCATAGTGTCTCACAGAGTTGGACCGATATGACTAAACACATCCCTCCACTGCCACCTATGGGTTTGAACCTAAGTGATAAGTGATGTGTTCTTGTGCAATTTCTGAAGTCCAGCTCTCAGCTGACCCTCTTTCTTTATCTGCTGACAAATTGACATTTTGAATTATGGCATGCTGGTGGTGCCTGCTAGCTACTGGTTCGGTTTTGGCAAGGTCTGCAATTTTGTCCCTAATGCAGTGTTGATGCCATCATTTGACTGTTTCCTTCCGCTTTCACCCTTAATATTTTACAAAGAGTGGAAAACAGGCAAATTAAAATGTCCATATGAGTGATCAAAAGCAGGGACCTCAAGTACAATTGAGACAAAAATAGAGACTATTTAGCTTTAATTGGATACTTACTAGATTTAAACTAATTAATCCTTTTAAATTGCAAAGGGGGAAAAACAAAATCAGAGAACTTGCACAAAATGCTAAATATTCATTATCAAACACCTAAGTGTGGAAGATACATGCTAAGTCATTTCAGTCGTGTCCGACTCTGTGCGACCCCATAGATGGCAGCCTACCAGGCTCCACCATCCCTGGGATTCTCCAGGCAAGAACACTGGAGTGGGTTGCCATTTCCTTCTCCAATGCATTAAAGTGAAAAGAGAAAGTGAAGTCGCTCAGTCATGTCTGACTCTTCGCGACCCCATGGACTGCAGCCCACCAGGCTCCTCCATCCATGGGATTTTCCAGGCAAGAGTACTGGAGTGGGGTGCCACTGCCTTCTCTGGAAGATACATAGCCATCCTTTTTGTGACTGGGTGCAAGCCAGGATGTTTTCAGTGACAGACACAACTTCAAATCGTTTAAGCCAAGGGAAATGTATTGGCTTACACAGGTGGGAAGGATCCTAGGTCATTTGGAGAGTTAAGGAGGAATTGTAGGGTGCGGGGGGTTGGGGTGGAGACCCAGGAGTCAGGGCCACTGTGCTCTTTGCATCTGTCTGTCCTGTCTGCTCATTTCAATTGGCTTCATTCTGCAGACTCTTGCGGATGGCATAGATGGCAGAGAATGCATCCGCAGCTCCTTGGCTTTGTAACTTCGTGTTTCTCAATACCAGAGGAAAGAGAATCTTCTACTCAGAGCATTTACATATCACTCCCACGGCAGAGTCTGATGGGCTGTCCTTGGATGCTGCATCCACCCATTCCCCAGTCACTGTGTCCAGTAGAAAGAGTTGCCATGATTGGTCAGGGAGTGGATCACATGATCATCTGTGTGATCTGGAAGTCCCAGAGTCTGTTACTGGAAGAGGGAGAATGGAGGAAAAATATGCCAAACCCTACCATCACTGGATACCATCTGTCCATCACTGAACCACACTCCCTCCCTATTTTTCTTTAATATTTCACTTTTGACTTTGGTGCACAGTTTCATCACATTTAAAAGGAAAGGACTGATTGTATTGGTGGTCAGCCATCTGACAGAGTCCCAAGCCATTCAGCTGTATCAACCTCCCTGCATAAATTGAATAAATAATTTACATTCTGTATAAGGATCATACAAATAGTTTTGGCATGGTGGGAATTTGCATCTTCTCAGCCCAGCCCTCTCTCGGCATGTGGTTCCCTAGGCAGCAAAGCAGCGGCGTCTGTTTTGAACACCTGGTGGCCTCCATCCCTCAAGGAGGTAAGCTGAAGGCTAAAGAGAATGAAAATGGGGCCAGGGACTTGAGGGACTTTGTCAAGTAGAGCCTTCTGGCTTTGAGTGACAAATGTGTTGAGATGTGAAGGAGAGAAATACGTATTCCATACAGATTTGTTTTTCATGTAAATAAGTGTTTTAGCCTCAAACTTTCTGGCATTTCATTATGCAGGTGACTTAGTCATTGACATGCATGCAATTTGCATTTTCCCCCTTCTCTGCCAAAAGTGCAGAGGCTGTAACTTGGCCAAATTACACACCTTGGGTGCACAGACTGCCATCCTGGGTGCATCAGTAAATACTGAGGGACAGGCTCAGCCAGAACAGGACTGAGATCCTGTTGATTTGGACTAATAGGTTTTTCTTGGGGAGTTTATCTGATTTCTAGCATGTAGCCTATTTCTCAGGGGTGATATTAAAAATATTTAACAGGGACTTCCTCAGCAGTCCAGTGGTTAAGAATCCATCTTCTAATGCAGGGGCCGTGGGTTCAATCCCTGGTCCAGGAGCTAAGGTCCTGCGTGCTGTGGGGCAGCTAAGCCCGCCCTGCAACTGAGCCCATGTGTTCTGGAGCCCGTGCTCTGCACCAAGAAACCTTGCTCCACCTCAGAAGACAGTGCAGCCAAGAAAAGAAAGGAAGAAAAAAGAAGCTAACAACCAATTAGGTGTGGACACCAACAGATCTGAATGGATTTGGGCCAAAGTGTTGGAATTGAATTTGAGGACCTTCAAGGTCCCAAACACTAGCCCTTCAGTTTCTGGGTCTAGAGAGGGTGGGAGGATGAGCCCAGGCCATTTCACAAGGTCAGGGAAACCATTCATTACTAACTGGTATGGCAAGATGGTTTTTCCAATAGTCATGTATGGATGTGAGAGTTTTACCATAAAGAAAGCTGAGCACTAAAGAATTGATGCTTTCAGACTGTGGTGCTGGAGAAGACTCTTGAGAGTCCCTTGGACTGTAAGGAGATCAGGCCAGTCAATCATAAAGGAAATCAACTCTGCATATTCATTGGAAGGACTGATACTGAAGCTGAATCTCCAATACTTTGGCCACCTGATGTGAAGAACTGACTCATTGGAAAAGACCCTGATGCTGGGAAAGGTTGAGGGCGTGAGGAGAAGGGGGTGGCAGAGGATAAGATGGTTGGATGGCATCACCAGCTCAGTAAGTTTGGCATGAGTTTGAGTAAACTCTGGGAGATAGTGAAGGACATGGAAGCCTGGTGCCTGATGTGCTGTAGTCTATGGGACCGCAAAGAGTCAGACATGACTGACTGACTGAACAACAGTGGCAAGATGCCCGTGACTTCCCAGCTGGCCTCACCTCTCTGGTGCCTATGGCTGCAGGCAGGCGTGCGGGCTTATGGACCTATTGAAGTTCTTGGTAGACTTGAGATCAAACCTCGGGAGAGCTGGCTGAGGCGCCCTGGGCAGCGGACCAGGCAGGACCGGCGAGGCCTCCTTCCGGAACTGCCGTGGCTTGTTCTCATTTTCAAATGGGAGTTTGATTTAGGACCAGCCTTTGGTTTCTCTCAGACCTAGGAAGTAAACATTTCTCATTCTCAAAACCCACAAATTAATCATCTTTGCAAATCAGAGCTGAGCTCTGAGCCCCTGACCGGGAGGCCTGAGCCTGCTGGCCCCAGGAGCCTGGGTCTGCCAGCGTGCGCCGCTAATGCATATGCATTTGTTCTTCTTGTGGGAGCTGGGGCCTGCAGGCTTCAAGGGGTGAAGCTCCGCTCACTAATCATAATGCAATATCAGTGTTTTCTGCAAATCCCCTTATTATCTCTGCATCATTAGCAGTTTCTGAGCTTGTCTACAACTAATTTCACAGCGAATCTTATTTCTACCCGATATTTTAAATAAGCTATCATGCCGGGCAGCAGCTGACACGCCGCTGAGAAAGAAGCAAATCAACCTAAAGCAAGCTTTCAAACTGCCTCTGACAATTAAGCACTGGGTCACCATCCAGGGTGGGAGAGGGTAGCCGGCTTCCTGGAACCCCCGTCTCTGACCGCAGTGTATTCAGCCATACCTCACTCGTTAGAGAGGTGATCTCCAGAGCCCGGTGTCCAGGGGTCTCGTTTCTGCTCTGCTATTTCCTCCAGGTGGCCCTTAGGATGTAATTTAATGTCTCTGAGCCTCAGATGATAAAATAATATCTACTCATAATAGTCATGTAGACTTACTGGGCGAATGTCTGTAACACGTTTAATGTAATGTACCTGGTATATTGAGCACCTCGTGTGCTCCATAAATACGGCTTTTATTATTTTTCATTCCCTTATGAACTGTTTAGGGAGTGATCCCTTTCTGCCCTGCTCTGCACGAGGCTCTGATGGCACTTGTCTAGTTCCACTTCTGGTCATTTCAGTAGTTCACTGAGGAAGCTGGTGGGGACGAGCCCCCTGAGGGTGGAGAAAGATTCCTACACCCAGGCTGTAATAAGAAAGAACTCATGTTCCATGTTGAAAGCTTTCTGTCCCTGGTTGAAAGATGAGGAAGGAGGGTTTATCCCACTCCGGTTCCAGGGACCTCTCCCACCTGCTCAGCTACCCCCCGGGGGACGACAGCCATCCCCCGGGGGAAATGCCACCTTTTCCTTGGCTGAGCACCAAGCCTCTTTGAAAAAGTGCTGAGGAATCCAGTTTTATGCAATGTTTCCTCTATGAAGATGTAGGAAGTCTATGGCTATTCTGTCCTTTGGGTAAAATAAGTCAGATAAGCAGGGTGATAATACACAGCCTTGATGTCCTCCTTTCCCGGTGGTGAGACCCTGACACCCCTCTAGCCTAGAGACTGAGCTGATCCCGAAGCAGAATGGATTTTGACTACACACTTGGTCCTTTCCTTGCCTTCCTATCACAGATGTTCTAGAATTGTGTGTGTATGCACGTGCATGTGTGTATAGGAGGTGCCCACAATTGCACTGATGAAGAACCACATGAAGGCTGGAAATCCTCATGAGGATGACCTATGAGTGTGTCTCACCCACAGATGTACTTTATTTACTTGCAGAGTTGTTAAAAGTTTGGATCTACGTCTCAGTGTTTCAAAACAAGGAGGTTTAAAAAAAGTCCGAAGAGGATCTGGTAACATTGGGTCCAAATTCCAAAATAACGCCGGTCAACTGGTCAGCAGCTGCCCCCTTGACCCTGGTCAAGAGCATGACCCCGGTCAAGAGCATGACCCCTCTGCCACAGTCCCCACCACTCTCTATTGCCCCAAGCATCAGGGGGAGTGTCCGTTCATCATCACTCTAATGATGCCGTCTTCAGCTGAACCGCTTCACTTATTTACAGGTTCTATCAGGCTGTATGTCCTGAGGCAGGAGCTTGATCATCACACGACTGCAGCCAGATGACTGTGCTTACTTGGGTGTTGGCAGAGAGTAGTCATGGTGTCCAGCACCCTGGGTCGGCACCACTTCGTCCTTCTCGTTATGACTGAGGATTCATTCACTTGTGCCTTTGAAACCACGCAGAGTTTGGTTATGAGCTCTCTCCTGCTAACGTAAGAACCGTTATGCTAACCAGACAAATGAAGCATCTCTTTGGCCCTCCCTGCACAGAGCCTCACTTCCATCAGTGGTGTTCACCGAGCACTTGACTGTGTCTTTCCTTGGTACTGGGTGTTGCATTTGATTGGAGTCCTGTGGGTCACCTTTGCTTTATGTGCAGCCAACGGACCTTGGGAGAATACAGAGAGGCTTCTGTAGCAGCCGAGGAACAGAAGTGGCCTCTTGCCCAGGTGTGGGGGCCCTTTCCTCAGCATTGAGCCAGACCATGTGACTCTCTGAAAGATCTGCAGAAATGAAGGGGGTTATTTTACACGAAAGTTCACTGTATCCATCAGTCCCAAGTTATTGTGAACCAGGGGAGAGAGAATACTTAACCTTATACATACATATACATGTGTACACATACATCTTCACACATGCACACACACATTCTGTACCAGTTATGAGAAGGGCTCTGTTCTAGGTGCTGAAAGTTCTGTGTGTGTGCGTGTGCATGTGTGGTGGCAAATACGAAGTCCCTGATTTCACAGAGAATGAATCCTACCGGAGAAAGACAGGCAGTAAACTACGTAAGGAAACGGATATATGATGTGTGTCAGGCAGTGGTGAGTGCTATGGAGTTTGGTGGGGTGGACAGAGTCACAGAAGTTTTCTTTAGCTAATGGTGAGCAGGGAGTCTTCCTCGAAGGGTGGGAACTGACCCAGATCCTTGCACAGGGCAGCTGAGCCGCCCAGCTCCAGGGACACTGCTCATATGGTAGACTGCAGTTGGGCCATGGGTGGTGCCATTTATGTCCATGGCCATGTGAAGAGCACCCCCTGGATGTGTTTGCAGGTGTGGCTTGAGGAATCAACCTGGGCAGAGAGAAGAGCCAGAGTAAGTGTCTTGAGACTGGGCATGCATGCTGAGTTTGAGGAACAACAAGGAGGCCCATGAAATAGAGCGAGAGGTCCGGTGCCATGCCTGGAAGTGGTCAGGGGTCAGTTCGTGAAGGGCTTCTAACGCCAGAGCATCTTGAGTCACCTGAGGACTTGGCTAAAATGCAGATTCTGGTCCAGTAGGTCTGAGGTGGGGTTCCCATTTTGCATTTCTAGTAAGCTCCCAGTTATGCTGCCTCAACCACACTTTGAGGAGCAAGACTGGAGCCTGTGGTCTGGATTTGGGGAAGCTGCTGGAGAGTCTCAGGCTGGTAGTTTATTCTGCTTGGCTGAAGCATCCTTCACTTTAGAGTCCGAGTGTTCATCGACTGAGTCCATGAGGGAGCATTTTTGATCCCTTCGCTGCCCAAGCAGGCAGAGGGAGGCTGCCGGGAGAGATAAGGAAAAGATTTATTTATGTAGCTACTCGAACTTGAGGCTGTTTATAGTTGATGAATATCTGTCTTTAAGCAGCTGTGTGAATTATCCGAAATACATGAAAGCAATCCATTCGAGATCAAAATCCTTAATTCCAGACCTTTCCAGGTTGATACGTCTTAAAAGAGGGAGGTTTGGTAACATTGTTGAACATTAATTAGGTAACACTTGTGCGGGACTTGAAGAATGAAAAGCCGTCTGTGTGTAAGTGCTCGGGGAACATGGCTGTGAAATGGTGCAATCTGAGGCTGAGATTGAAATGAAAATTTCACATAAGCAAATGCTCATCCCATCAGGTGCGGTGATTGGAGATTGTGTGAATTTGAATGTGCCTGGCCGCCCCCTGCCTCCCCACAGCACAGCCTCAAGTCCTCCCTGAATAGAAACCGTTGTGCAGATGAATGGGGAATTTACTAGAGGTAATTACAGAAGGAGGGGAGGGAGGCCCCACGTGCTCCGGGGAGAGGAAGGGGTCTTTCTTTCTTTGTCACAAAGGACTGTTTGCTCAGATGCTGTTCTCATAAGCCTGTGTTCTACCCAGGACTTGGTTAAGAGAAGGTACCACAGGGAGGGTGCTCTTTGGTGCCACCTGTGGCCCCAGGAAGAGTGTGTATTTTAAAGCACACGCTCTGTGCCCATTTCACTCGGCCCTGCCCGTGTACCCAGCTGGTTCTTCTTTCTAGTTCCACCCAGGCCTTCCAGTCCCAAGGGCAGCATGCATGGAACTCCAGGAGTGGGGTTCTTGTCCGCCCTGGAAACCCACGCATCATCCAGCAAAAAGCCCAGTTCAGTGCTGTCCCCTGACCCACCCCCTGATGCCCAAGGCAGGGCACCCACTGCCTTCTCTGGGAGGGACTTCTTGAAACCCTGGCAGGAAGCAAAAGGATTACATCCTTACATTAGCGTTTGATCTGTCCCCTCTCCTACTAGTCAGGTGACACAGGGAGGTGTCTGCTCTGTGTTACTTCTGAAAAGGGCTTTGCAACAATACCCCACTCTGTGGGAGTTTGCCATGCCCAGTAGAGACATGAAATCAAGGCAAAATGACTCCCAGATCAGGATAGTGAAGAAATGGGGTCAATGTTTTATGAACTGGGTGCCCCTCCGTCAACCCAAGACTGCCTCTTCGTAAAAATGTATGTGCTTTCATGGCCAACCTCTTTTCTGGGGCACTGTTGGCCTCTGCTCCTTTCCTCAAGCACTCAGGAAGGTGACTGAGCCTCTTGCAGCAACACTTTCTTCTCAGTGCTTCTGTGCATGAGGACCGGGCTCCATTTCCTCCTCCCCTGAGCCCCGCAAGGCTTCCTAAAAGCCCCAGGTAAGGTTGCTCTGCCCCAAGGGATGGAGATGCTGTGTATATCTGACTTCACGTGCCTAGCCCAAGGATATCCAGAAGTGCACCCCTGCTCCTGCCATCAACTGGGGTGGTGAACATCTCCTGACTCATGGTTGTCAGACACAGTTGAATCCCAGCAAGATATTTTTAAGTACAGGGCCCCCTGACAGCCCTTATATAACGATTTGATGTCCAATGTCTGCATTGCCCACACGCTGGGTCTCCTCAGATGAGGATGATGGTGCCCTCTGTATCGTTTATTCTTTTGTTGACTTGAGATCCCCCCATGCCACCAGTGCTTGTGGCAGGACCTTTCTGGTCATTGGTGTCCCCAGACCACAAATGCAGCTGATAACGTGTCAGGTATGAGAAGGGAATCACATGGAACCCAGCTCAGCCTGCACTCACGTAAACAACATGAATAAAAATTAACTTAAAAATCTTTCCTCCCTCCTTCCCAATGACATTATACCGATGGGGCCACTTAAATTCTTACATTTGTACCTTTTCAAAAGGGCCCGCTGTTTTACGATGTCAAATGTGACCTTTACAACAAAACTTGCAAACTGCGTCGTACACAGAGGACTCTTCGAAGCTAGTAATTTTCATGATGCAAATTTCTGAGCAGAATGAGCCCATTAGCCAAATTAGCAATTCATAAAAGCAAAAGTTCATGGTCAGGAAACAATCGCGTCTTCCTAAGGTATAATTTTAGCCCATTGTATGGTTAAGGTGTGTTTTTCCCCCCTTAAAAAAAAGTAAATTAGGACTCTAATTAAGTAGGTTAAAGCTATATATGAAAAAGAATGCAATTTATGTTCAGGAAAGTGAATTTGTGATTCATAAGAAGCCAGAGATCCTTGACAAGGGCCTAGTAATATTACCCTGAATGTGAATGAGTGATCTTGGCCAGTGTGGGAGGGAAACACCCTTGGGGTGGTGGAGGAGGGAGAATTTTGTAAGGTCACGTTAAAGGCTCTTGGGCCTTCCCGGATGGCGCTAGTGGTAAAGAATCAACCTGCCAATGCAGGAGACACAAGAGACATGGGTTTGATCCCTGGGCTGGGAAGATCCCCTGGAGGAGGGCATGGAAACCCACTCCAGTGTTCTTGCCTAGAGAATCCTATGGACAGAGGAGCCTGGCAGGCTACAGTCCATGGGATCACGAAGAGTCGGACACTACAGAGCACACCCATCATCATCAATGGCTCTTGGGTTAGATGCAGGCTGAGGCTGGACTGTGTGGAGGGGAGGCGAAGCTCCACCTTACACTCTGTAACCACCTGCATGGGCAAGCTCCAGGGATGCGAGCCGGGGGTCAGCCTGCGATACCCATGTTTTCAGGGACACAGCCGACTTTGAAACAGGTTTGGCTAGGAGACGTGAGGCTGACAATGGGGCCGATAGTCTATCTTTTCCTCCAGAAACTGGGGAAATAAAACACAATGCATTCTCTAGCCTCTTTCTGATGATTCACTGAAGTCACGTACACGAAGAGCCCCATGTATGGCTGAATAATATTCCATTGTTGTTTTTGCCACATTTTGATTATGCATTCATCAGTTGATGGACATTTGGGTTGTTTCTATCTTTTGACTACTGTGAACAATGCTGCCGTGAACATCCGTGTGAAAGTTTTTGTTTGAATCCCTGTTTCCAATTGTTTTGGATATATACCCGGGAAGAATAAAGTATCGATACATGTCACAGCGTGAATGAACCTTGGACATGTGATGCTCAGTGAAAGAGCCCAGACACAAAAGGCCACCCATTCTATGGGTCCATTTCTATGGAGTGTCCACAACAGGGAAATCCACAGAGACAGGAAGTAGACTAGTGGTTTCTAGGCTCCGGGCGGTTGGAGCAGTGAAGAGTGATGGCTGAATGGGGACGGGGGCTTCTTTTCAGGACCGTGAATATTTTGGAATTAGAGGTGATGCTTGTGTAACAACAGACAACACTAAATGCCACTGAACTGTTCACTTTAAAATGGTTGATTTTATGTGTAGGTAGATTTTTATGTTATGTGATTTTTATTTCTCTCTCTCTCTCTCTTCTAAAACCCATGTATATTGGAACAGGCTGTACAAGTTGGCCTGTTCGTGTATTGAGCTTCCTCGGGACAGAATCCATGTTTGTTTATTTTGAAATCCTGGTTTCCAGCAGTGCTTGACAACTCGTAGGCTCTTGGTGAGAGCCAACCACTTTGACTGAGAACGTGTGACCTGCTGGATACTGGACCAGGCCCTTCCTAAGAGTGAGGAGAGGGAAAACCTTGGTGGTCCAGTGGTCAAGAATAGGCCCTCCTGCCGATGCAGGGGACACAGGTTCAATCCTTGGTCCAGGAAGATGCCACAGACCGCAGAGCAAACTAAGCTGGTGGGCCACAAGTATCAGGCCTGCGTGCCCAGAGCCCGTGCTCCGCATCAAGAGACGCCACTGTGAAGAGAAGCCCGTGGACCACAGCTAGAAAGTCGTCCCCGCTCACCACAACTAGAGAAAGCCCATGCATAGCAACAAAGACCCAGTGCAGTCAGACATAAGTAAGTAACAAATGTAAGAAACAAGAAGAGTGAGGCGATGAAGAGTTTGTTCCCCAGTTTCTGGGGGTGTTATTCAGGAGGAGAGAAGTGTGTGGAGGGAGCTCTGCCTTGCTGGAAGGTGGCGTGGCACGTGGGAAGGGAGTGCTGGGGGCTGGGCAGACGGAGGCGGGGAGACCAGGTGATGGCAGGAGGGCCAGCCTGGAGACTGGCAGGCGACAGCTGGGGCTGCGTGGGGGCTGCGCGGAGGCTGCGAGGGAGCGGGCAGACGCAGGCGTCACTCTGCGGTGGCGTACTGCCTGTACCTGCGCTCCTCTTCCAGGGATCCTGCATTGTTCTTAACTGCTTCCCAAGTGGCGTAGTGGGTAAAGAACCCGCCTGCAATGCGGGAGACACAGGAGACACAGCTTCAATCCCTGGGTTGGGAAGATCCCCTGGAGGAGGACAGGGCAACCCACTCTAGTATTCTTGCCCGGAGAATCCTGTGGACAGAGGAGCCTGGTGGGCTGGAGTCCATAGGGTTGCAAAGAGTCAGACATGACCGAAAAGACTGATATATATATATGTATCTATCTCCCCTCCCTGTTGAGTCTCCCTCCCAGCTGCTCCATTCCACCCTTCTAAGTCTTTGCAGAGCACCAGGCTGGGCTCCCTGTGCCATACAGCAGCTTCCCACTAGCTATCTATTTCACACATGGTGGTGTATGAATGTCATTCCTACTTTTAAAGGAGAGTCTAAGGTGGGTATGGGCAGAGGGAGGGGGCTCTAAGCAGGAACAGCACAGTCATGCTGGAAGTGGTCCTGCCATGGTCTGATCAGTGTCATCTTGATGGCTGGAAATACAGTCAGACTTCAGTTCCATGGTCAGCTTGTTCCCATTTCTTCAAGGCCGGTTCTCAGAACTGTGGCAGCTTATGTCATGGCCTCAGTCTGGTTACTGTGTATTTAATGTCTACCTAGTGGAGGTTTCAATATCTGCAAAACAGCTCACAGGACATGGCTCGGAACATTTATCTATAAGCCCTTGAGAAGGAACTAAAGGTTCTTGACTTTGTTTAGTGACTAAACTGTTATTATTTTGTCCTGTTTGACTGCTTTCCTTTGCTTGTGCCTTTTCTCACTTCTCTGATTCAATTTATTCTAGTCAAGTTTTTCCACTGACAAAAGGCAGGCAGAGGACAAGGAGGGATAGAACCATAGGATCCTACGCCGTTTCACTCATGGCATATGGGTGTGGGCGTTTAGTGCATCAGTGGGCAGAAATGGACCTCAAGGCAGCCCAGTTATATTTTGGGTTACACACGCACCATTTCATTGAATGTGATCCTCTCTGGGTTTTTGGATAAAAACAGTGGGGCATAGGGAGGTGAGGTCATTCACCCAGGGTCACGCAGCTTGTAAGCAGCACAGCTGGGATCTAATCATATTAAACTGCCTTGGAGGAAATTGGATTTTCAAAATACCAGAAGGCCCCTTTTACTCTTCAGTGTGCCTGCGAGTGCCACAATTAAATATGAGTCTTTGATTTTATGTTGCTTCTTCATCTGTGAAACATGAATACTGTTGTCTACCCTGCAAGATTATTATAGTCAACAGAGATAGATTATTGAAAGCTCAGGGGAAACAGTAGATGCTCAGCAAGTGTTAGTCCTTTTCCCCAAACACCTCTCTTTCCTCTCCTCCCCCATCCCCACTTCTCCTGTATTGGAGGGAGCGGGGAAGAAGGGCGGAAGTTAGTAAGAGCTGACTCTCTGGATTATCCAGGTAGGAACGATGACACACAGCTTAGCATCAAGAACCTGAAGGTCCAGGTCAAGAGCATATCCTGCCCCTGCTCAGCTGCAGAGCCTGGCTTCTCTGAGCCTCAGTTTGCTCATCTAGGCAACGGGATAATAACCCCACCTCCTCGAGTGGTACACCTCAAAAACCAGCGTAAGAAAATGAAGGCAACTGTCCTCGGGAAACACTGAAGTGCTATGTGGGTGTGGCGCACTGCACCAGAAGGGGAAGTGGGGCGCAACAGAGGGTTTTGTTTAACCAGTGGTTCTCATCCAAGAGCGATTTCACTCTAAGAGGACCCTAGTCCAGGGTCTGCAGATACCTTGGTCATCGCAGCTGGGGGAGATCTGCTGGCGATGTCTAGCAGGGGCAGAGATGCTGTCAACCTCCTCGCAGTGCACAGGACAGCTCTCCACCCCATCACAGTGGAGGATTACCCTGCCCAAAATGTCAGCAGTGCTGAGGACCTGGCCTAGAAGGAAGATGGTAACACATGGAGATTCAGACAGGAAACCATTGAGGATGCAGAGAGGGTTTTCCTTTTCTCCACGCTCTTTTTTTTTTTTTCATATTAAAAATATCAGATGTGGTTTAAAGGTGCAGATAATGTTAAAAAATGGAAAATAAACAATCATGTTCTCATCACTCAAAATTGGCAGTTACACTTCTCTTCAGATATTTTTAATAAATTAAAAAAAAAAATCACACATGAGCTACCCCATCATCTCCCTTTCTTATTTCCCTTCCCTCCTCCAGAGACACAGCCTCTATCATGAATTCATCCTCATCTTTTCCACCCATTTTCTTTTGTATTTTATAAACAGCAGTCACCATGAACAAAGCATTCTGTGCATTTACATTTTTCCCCAATGAACACAGATGGAAAGGTATCACCTGCAACTTGCTCTTTTTATTCAGCAATGACTCATGTTGACAGCATGTAGGTGGGTTGGGTTTGATCTGGGTCCCTACAGTCTAGCTGATTGCCTTGGAGTGGAGCTTGTTAGTTCTTGATAATGTAGAGCAATTTTAACTGCCTCACTGGGGTGAGGTGGCACTCATGTTCCTGAGAACCGTCTCGGGTCTGGTACCTCCCACAGAGGGAGGGAGTCCATGAGATTAGCTGAGAGTAGAGGCCACGCACTTCCCTGTCTCTCTCTGCATCCCCCGTTGGCCCTCAGACTGCGTAAGCCAGCACAGGCTTTGAAGGCACAAGTTGGGGTCCTTGTGAATGAGCTGCCACGTTACTTTTGCTCTCAGCAACCCCTGTGGTTTGAGCAGGAACTCCACAGCCTCCAGCCCTGTACTCCTAGTGAACTGACTTTAAGTCGAGACTCTTGGTCTTATCTGTATAAACAGACTCACGCTTTGGCCAGAGAGGTTGTCGTGACGGCATCATGAGATGTCAAGTGCCCTTCCTGGGCTTTCTGGCCCCTCTCAACAGGCTTTTCAGAGACAGCTGTGACTGCAGTGATTTGGGGGAAAGGCCAGCCACCCCACTGAGTGGCCATCTTCATCATCCTGGCGTCCTGCACTCAGTGGAGGAGAGGCGAGGTGAATGCCCAGTCTGCATTTTTAGACAGATGGAAAATAAAGCAGTGGCTTCCTGCTATTAAACGGGAGTGTGATTAGTTATAGGAAAATCAATTCATTCTTTGGCTTTGGGGAAGGCTTTTAAGTGTGAAAGGGGATGCTAATCCCCTGGGAAATGATTTTTAAGCAAAACTGCCTTAGTTCTGCCAGCTGCTTAGATAAACACCGGAGGGGAGGGGACAGCTTGGCTATTCTCCCCAGATAACAGGGGTTCCAGAGGCACCTGCCTCTCTCTTACTTTCCTCCCTCTGTTTCTCTCTTCATCCCTCCCTCCTTCCCTCTCACATTTATCGAGTGCTGACTGTGTGCCTTGACTGCAGATAGGAACTGTCTTTGCTGTCATGGAGGCTGAGGCTGCAGGAGACAGAGACTCAGCATACACATGATGTATCGAGAGCTCCTCAGGGCAGTGTCAACTGCCGTCTGCACCCCCCCATCCTTCTTTTTTATCTTCTACCCCTTCCTTTCCTTCTGGGTCATTTCTCTCTCTTTCCTTCCCCCCGCCGCCCCCCATTGCCCTCCTCCTTTGCTGTCAGTTTATCTCCCATTCTTATTGCTTCCATTCTCCCTCTCGTCTCTGGCGGAGTCCTAGCATCTTCACAGCCACCTCGGAAGCAACCTGCAGGGTGTTGGTTGGAGGACACAGTGAGCCCCTCTGAGTCCACCCCAGGCAGAGACACACGGAATCCTGCCCCTGGCCACTCCCAGAGCTGCAGGACCCTTTTGGATCTGTATCAGCTTCTGCCCTCCCAGGGCTGAGAGGAGCCAGCATTCCTTTGGGGGAAGGAGCGCCCTTTGTTCTATGTGTGACCCGGTTTATCACCCACTCAGCCCTGGTCTTCCACCTCCAGCACGACATTCCCAGTGTCCCCCCACGAGCCGTTTCATCCTGCTTCATCGTCCTGCTTCATCCGTTTCATCGTCCACTCTGGCTGCCATCCCCTCCTCCATCTTTTAGGCTTTCCTGTCTGCATATACGTGGGGAGTGCTTGTTACATAATTTCTTCTAATCAGTCTGGCCCAAACATTACCTTCATTTGCATATCAGTGAAAGCGTATAATGATAGCAAAATATTTTTAATAATGATGATATTTACAGAGATAACATAGCCTGAGAGATTACCAGTCATCAGACACTATGTAGCACTTCGTATATTTGATCTCATTTAATTTTTGCAACAGCCTCAGAAGGTGGCTGCTATCATCAACCTTTATGTTTCAGAAGGGAAAACTGAGGCTCAGTGAGAGTAACTGACTCACACAGAGGACCCGGTGTAGGAGGTGAAAGCAGGTTGCTGTTGTTCAGTTGCTAAGTCGTGTCCGATTCTTTGTGACCCTGTGGACTGCAGCATGCCAGGCCTCCCTGCCCCTCACCATCTCCCAGAGTTTGCCCAAGGTTATGTCCATTGAATCAGTGATGCCATCCACCTGTCTCATTCTCATGCAGGGTTGTCTGATCCCAAAGCCTGTGCTCCTGATCACAAGCATGGTAGGGACCAGGGGAGGAGCCATGTGATACAGGAGGCCAAGAATAAGTTATTATTTTTTAGCAGAGTCCTCCCTCAGCAGGATTGGTGACAAGACCATATTTGTGTAGCCTTTTTGTGCTCTGCCATCAAGACCCTACAAGCCTGGCCTCCATCCCACAAGTCTTTGCACATCCTGCTCCAGACTCCTGGCACTCAGAAGCCTGGCCAGGACCAGTGGGTGCAGGAGCTCAGCTATGTAGAAGGTCTACTGTGTCCCTTTTGTGGAGGTATAGAGGCAAGAAGATATGATTAAGAACCAGACAGCTGAAACCCAATTCCCTGTCCTGCCACTTGCTTGCTATGGGACTTTGGATAGATTACAGATCTCCCTTTCTTGGCTCATTGCATCTGTAGAAGCTTTCCAACTCACAGGTTAACTGTAGGGGTGGGTGGGTTTCTGTCTGTAATGTAGCCAGTACATAGGTGGTTGGCATCAAGTCAGGGGTGAATGGGGACCCTCCCCCAGGCCCCTCTCTGCCCCATCCTGCACATATACATGTGAGCTCACCTATGTGAAGTTGGGGTACTGAACCCTGAGTTGGGCTTGTGGTGACTGCCTCCTGCCTGCATCCTTTGTGAATCCCTGTTCTAACAGAATAGCCTTTTCTGCCTTAAAAAGAGCTGTCCTTCTCTCTTTAGAATGCTTGACTTCAGGGGCAGATGCAGGGTAAGGGAGAGTTTATTCATCTTCCAAAAGTGCTTAGAGCTGCTCATTTCCACAGGCCAAGGCTGGGGTGGCTCAGGCCCAGCTGGTTTACCTGCAGCCACTGAGTCCAGGCCATATGTGCCCTCTCGCAAAGGATGCTGAGTTCAGGGGGCTCTGTAGAGCTCAGCCAAAGCCGGTAGGCAGGAGGGCTTCTCTCGGCTCCTGAAGGATGAGGGAGTAAATCTGGTGTCTGCTCGTCTATCTTGCTTCTCGCTCTGTGGATGTTCTGAGATCCCTTCTCGTCGGTCACTCACTCGGCAGGGTGGGCTGGTGGGGGCCCAGCTGGCGTGAGCTTTTGGTTGATGAATTTGATGTTAAGAGGTTGATGCCTGCTGTGGAAAGTGCATAGACTCTGCAGTGGGATAAGTCTGGGTCAAATCCTTGCTCTATGATTCTCTTGCTGTGTCACTCAAGACAAGTAAGTTTATTCTCTGAGCCTCAGTCCTCTCATCTGCAGAATGGATTCACAGTGACAGCTTCCTAGGACCGTGACTGATCATTGAGGTAATATATGTAAAGTGCTCCAAGCTACTCTTTGTCCCGTAGTTAGTGATATACTAGTGAGCCACCCCACATGAGCTTCTAAGAACTGATTGTAAAAATTTTAGGCATCTTGCAAGTCAGTGGTTGAACCACTGTAGGTTGAAACTTGTCAAAATAGTGGGAGTATTTACACCATGGGAATCAGCAAACTACCAATCAGGCCTCCCCTGCCCTCCCTGGAACCCACAGGATTGTGCGTGGAGGTTGCTGAAGCATTGTTTGTTCCTTCCCTTTTTCCCTTCCAGCTATGTTCTCTTTTCTGATCAGAACTATCCCCCAAGACTCAAAGTGCAGACATTTCTGTGTCGGCCTGGGCTGCATTGGACATGAAAGCACACTGTTCCTTTCCTGCCCAGCCCCTGTGAGTCTGTCAAAGCCTCAGGTTCGCTCACATTTCCCTCACAGCTTGGCATGACATCCTGGGGCGGATACAATCGAGACCTCCCTGCCCCCAAGGATCCTACTGGCTGGAATGTTCCCCTGCCTCATGCAGCTCATGCAGTTCTCCTTCCCTTCCTTCCTCTCCCCCAACTCTTCTGGCTTCTCCTATGTCCCGCCTTTGTTTATAAGCTCCTAGAGGCAGAGTCTCTTCTACATCATGGCACCTGTTCAGCACCTAGGACAGCCCCCCAGTCAGCTGCGGCTCTCTTGCTGCGGGTTGCATTTTGCACTGTATTTCACTGCACTTTGTGTCCAGCCTGTACCTTCTACCCCTAACCAACCTTTTCAGATCCAAGTGAGGGTGCACTCACCGGGCCTTACCGTGATGCCAGATCCAGCACAGAACCTAAATGGCTACAACAGCGGATCGTTCTCATAAATATTTGAATCAATGAATCGTCTGCAATTCCTTTGTCTTCTTTTAATGAACCTTTAGAAATGAGCAAGAATCAGATTAGTATCTCTTGATTTGATTTTGTTAGAATGGAGAAGTGCCATCTATGGCTGGAATCTTCAGTAGATTATAGCATTTTCCTTTCAGTTATGTCAGCATCATGCTCTTCCACAAAGAGCACCAGACTTTGCTTGAAGTTTTCAGAAAAAAAAAAAAAAGAAAAGAAAAGATCCCAGTAATTCTTTTCTCAGGAGCTCAGAGATCTTCCTGCTGCCACCCTTGATGGTAGTCTCTATTCTATTCCCAACTTCAGGCTAAAAAGACAGGAAGAAAAAATCAGGTCCCAGTTGGTTTAAGTCATTTACTACCAGACTGTATTCATTTTGGAAGAATCCTGATAACTAATATGTGGCTTTGCTATTGTTCAGCTGCTCAGTCGTGTCCAACTCTTTGCAGCCCTATGGACTGCGACCCGCCAGGCCTCCCTGTCTGTCAGTATCTCCTGGAGTTTGCCCAAGTTCATGGCTAATAGGGCTAAATTTTCATCGAGTGAATATTCTGTGCCAGGCTCACTGTTCTTTGTGAACAGTTTTTACATCACTCCGTAGTTAACATGCTCATTGCCTCTTTACACAAGGGGACAGTGAGGTCCAGAGAAGTGCACTAGTCACGATCATTCGGTTAAGAAGATGCCTATGTCTGGGCACACTTAGTCTTACGTGACAGTCCAGCTGTTTAACTGTTATGCTAACTGGCCTTTTCATTTTTTTCCCGACATCTAGACAATGTTATTAATCAACCACAGACAGTCTGGTTAACCAGCAGTTGGTACCTATAGATTCTTGTCCAGTCCAGATGACTTGCTCCTGTATCTGGTACTGGGGAGAAGCATGTGCCAGGCAGAAACCTGGGCATTTGAATAGTCTGTTGCCTTATTTATCCCTACAATATTAAATGTTCAAGAAAATATTTAACTTTATCCATTGTCCAAGTGGGAAATTTGAATCTCCTAAAGTTTAAGTTACTTTTCCAAGGTCGTACAGTTATATCCAAAAGTCACAACCTGGGTAATTATCAATGCATTGACTGACTCTCCATATTTCTTGTGCCTTTTCTTGTAATCTAGCAATATTGTTTAAATGTCTGTTCTTGGGAAAGGAAGAAAATATGTGATAGCTTTAAAAGAAACAGCAATATGGTAAATAATGTGTGAAATGGATATTAAATCAGTGGAACTAGGTATGATAGATTGAATATGTATTTAATTGCTGCCACGTGCTAGGCATTAAAGTAGGTTAATAAACACTGGTGTGTGGATAAGAAGGGCAGAGAATTTAAATGAACTCCAGGCAATGAACTCTGGGCTCTTGGTTCTCAAAGGACTGCCAGGCTGGAAGCAGTTTTAGAATTTCAACCCTCAGCCTCACGCAGAGTGCCCACTACAATGTCCAAAGAGCTCCAGTGAATGTGTTGCTCAGTTATGTCCGGCTTTTTGCAGCTGTAGCCCGCCAGGCTCCTCTGTCTGTGGGATCCTCCAGGAAAGAATACTAGAGTGGATTGCCATTCCCTTCCCCAGAGGATCTTCCTGACCCAGGGACTGAACCCTGGTTTCGTGCATTGCAGGCAGATTCTTTACTGTTTGAGCTATAGGCAATAACCCATGTATTCCAAACTCACTTTATTCCCCTCCTTTCTCAGCTTTAATTGTTAGAAATATTACCCACACTGTGCATTTCTGGGGTCTCTTGTGACTCCATCCATTTCTTCCCAAAATCTGAGCTCCACGATAGGTCACATCATGTCTGTCTTCCTCTCCACTGTTCCTCCAGCACCAGACACAGGGCCTGGCTCATATTAGGTGCTCAACAAATATTTGTTGAACAAATGAACGGATGAATGATGAATGATCCTAGTTCTGCCCTGAAAACCCAGAATAAATTTGGTCTGTCTCCCTAAGTCATTTCATTCTGTATTTTGGAGTTAGAAATGATATCTTCAACAGGAGACTCTTCTATTAACTGATATTTTATGTTTGGAGGGGGCATGGGGGAAAGATATAAATGAAATACTTTCTGGGTGCCAGAAGTAGTGACCATTTTCGTGTACTATTTCATTCCATCCTCCCGGTATCTCAGTGAAGTAGGTAGTGTGATGATTTCTACTGAATGGGTGAAAAAGCTGGTGAGTCAAGAGTTTGTGTGAGTTATGCCAGACTATGTAATAGCTGCATCAGAATATAAAGTCATGTATCTCATTAACCGTTTTGTACGTGTGTTCAGTTGCTCAGTTGTGTCCGACTCTTTGCAACGCTATAGACTATAGCCCACTAGGCTCCTCTGTCCATGGGATTTTCCAGGCAAGAGAACTTGAGTGAGTTACCATTACTTCCTCCAGGGGATCTTCCCAACCCAGGGATGGAATCTGGGTCTCCTGCATTGTATATGAATTCTTTACCACTGAGTTGTGTGAAGGGTATTAACCATTTTAATGTATCAGATAACAGGGATTGAGTTCACTTGAAGTTTGGGGTTTTCCCAGCACTTGATAAAGTGAGGAGAAATTCATTCCTTTAATTTTCCACCCTCAGAATCAGAAAAGAAATCGTGAATAATAGGAGATCTTCATTTCCTAGAATGACATAGCTTCTATAATTATGAAAATTACCGTTTATGATGAAAGAGTGGGCTCATGGACTACTGACAGGCAAACGGGTCTCATGGGTCTTTTCAGCATAGACTTCATGACAATTCTTACTGATTTCATGGAGCTAGACTGGTGTGGAAAAACTGGTCAAGAGTCTTGCTGCCTCAGTGCAGAAAGACCTCGAAAGTTGCAAGTATTCTATCGCTGGTTGGGACTGGAGGTTGATTGAGGCTTTTTATGAACACATCTGGCAGGAAATGACATCTGTAGCAACAGCTGGCTGCAAAGAAACTGAAGATGGGGTGGGGCCAGGTTTAGTGATGAATAGTGCTTTATATTCCTTCCCAGAATTTTCTGAGGCGAGTCCTGCCTCAGCTACAGAGGGAATAATTGGGTGAGGAGCTGTCACACTTGTCTTCTGCATGGCAAAGTGTCTCATCCGTCCTTATTTAAGCTTTCAGGCGAATGAAACAAGTGTGCTTTTTTTTTTTTTTTTGCTTTTTCCGCATCTCAAGAGTACAACCCTCGAGGAGGGTGGGGATGGAGAGTGGGATTCAGGAGCTTCTAGGAACTTGAGAATACACCTAAGCCTTAGCTCCCAAGCTGTATAAATTAGCAGGAGGTACCATGGAAGCCCTCATATTGTTTTGATTTCTCCTTGAAACTACTTTTTACACTGAAAATTATTTTTAGGAGGACGTGTGATTATTGACTGAATATTGCTGTAGTCTAGAATCTCTAGACTTTGAGCTCCAGGAGGTGGGCAGGGACGGTGTCCATACTGTCTGTCTTGCCCATCACTATTCCATCAACAGTTTTCAGTGTCCAGCTTGTGGTAGCTGTGCTTGCTGAGTGACTAACTGGGAATTAACCATTCTAGAGTAATGAATAATATCAGTTATTATCAACGATAGCAAAAATATTAATAACATGAATGACTTGGGACTCAGGAAAAACTGGGTTCAAATCTTTGCTTTACTGCTTGTGAAGTGGGTGTGCTCAGGCAAATCATTTTAACTCTGAAGTCTTGAGCATCCTATTTTAGAAATTGTGAACAGCAACACCTGCCTTAAAGGGTTGTTGTGAAAGCTGAAAGAAATAACGCATCTCAAGCACTTGGCAGAGTGGCTAGTGTACAGTTAAAATTGCTATTTGTTGTTAATATAATTTTACCATTAGTGTGTCTTTTAACTCTATCACATTCATTTAAAAATGCTGGTTGTGAGAAGGTTGCATTGTTATTTTTTAAAACCACTTTATTGAGGTATGCTTGACATACAAAATACTATACATATTAAATGTATATAACTTGATGAGTTTGGGGATAAATACATACCCTTGAAACCATCACTGCAGTCTATACTAAAAATCTATCCATCACCTCCAGAAGTTTCCCCCTGTGCTCATATTAATGATGATGATGATAAGAACACTTACCATAAGGTCTATATCTCCTACACACAACACCTGGTATGTATGGTTTATGTTGCTAATTGAGGACCTATTTACTAATTTTTCTTTGGAAATGGCCTTTCAGAGTTGTAACCATGTTGTTTCACCAACTTAAGAGCAAGCTCTAATGATCTTAAAGACCGTAATTTTCTAACAACACTAATATAACAGCTAACACATGAACACTTAGTGTATGACAAATGCTTTGTGGTCTTTCTCACACTTAATCTGTTAACGAGACAGTGTGGTGCATCCTTTCTATCTCCATTTTATAGAGGAGGAAACTGAAGCTGGAGTGAATAATCCCACAATCCCAGCGCCAGTCAGAGGCAGTGGGATAAAAATGTGAACCCAGACAGTCTGACTCCAGAGTCTGGAGTATTGACCTATGCACTCCAGTTCATCTCTCACACGGAGATAACTCTTAGCATTCAGCTGTGGAGTAAAGGCGGAGATAGATTGGGAGACTTGCAGATTCTTTTGTTTTTCAGTAATCTTATATATTTAGTTTATTATTTATTTTTGGCTGTGCTGGGCCTTCATTGCTTGCTGGGCTTTCTCTAGTTGCAGAGTGGGAGCTACTCTCTAGTTGCAATGCATGCTCTTCTCATTGCAGTGACTTCTCTTGTTGCAGAGCACAGGCTCTAGGGCGCTCAGGCTTTGATAGCTGCAGCACGTGGGCCCAGTAGCTGTGACTCCCGGGCTCTGCAGCACGTGGGCCCGGTAGCTGTGACTCCCGGGCTCTGCAGCACCGGCCCGGTAGCTGTGACCCCTGGGCTCTGGAGCACGGGCCCGGTAGCTGTGGCCCCCGGGCTCTGGAGCACGGGCCCAGTAGCTGTGGCCCCCGGGCTCTGGAGCACGGGCCCAGTAGCTGTGGCNATTATTTATTTTTGGCTGTGCTGGGCCTTCATTGCTTGCTGGGCTTTCTCTAGTTGCAGAGTGGGAGCTACTCTCTAGTTGCAATGCATGCTCTTCTCATTGCAGTGACTTCTCTTGTTGCAGAGCACAGGCTCTAGGGCGCTCAGGCTTTGATAGCTGCAGCACGTGGGCCCAGTAGCTGTGACTCCCGGGCTCTGCAGCACGTGGGCCCAGTAGCTGTGACTCCCGGGCTCTGCAGCACGTGGGCCCAGTAGCTGTGACTCCCGGGCTCTGGAGCACGGGCCCGGTAGCTGTGACTCCCGGGCTCTGCAGCACCGGCCCGGTAGCTGTGACCCCTGGGCTCTGGAGCACGGGCCCAGTAGCTGTGGCCCCCGGGCTCTGGAGCACGGGGGCCCAGTAGCTGTGACTCCCGGGCTCCGGAGCACGGGCCCGGTAGCTGTGACTCCCGGGCTCTGGAGCACGGGGGCCCAGTAGCTGTGGCCCCTGGGCTCTGGAGCACAGGGGCCCAGTAGCTGTGGCCCCTGGGCTCTGGAGCACGGGCCCAGTAGCTGTGGCACGTGGGCTTAGTTGCTTCGCAGCATGTGGGATCTTCCTGGACTGGTTATTAAACCCATGTCTCCTGCATCAGAAGGCAGATTCGTTACCACTGAGCTACTAGGGAAGCCTGGCTTGCAGATTCTTGATCATATTTCATGATCTAGTCTGTTAGTCAGGGCAGGAGAGGATTCCTGCTGTGAGTTCCAAGTCAGTTATTCATGCAAGCAACGCCAAGATTAACAGAGCAAGTGAGGTGGAGAGAGGGGATGAAGGCATGCCAGCAGACCCAGAGTGCTTTAGTCTCTTCAGATGTTTGAGAACTTAGGCAAAACAATCTGCTAGGAAACTTAGACCCCAAGGCCAAGATGCCAGTGAGGCTTGGAAACATAGCCTGGTAGAAACAGGGCGAAATTCTCATTGTAATCCAAGTTTGGGGCTGAAGCAAGCTGACAGGATGCAGGCCGTACCTCTGAATGTGAACCATGAATGGATAACATCTAGGGTCACCATCAGCTTTTGATCATCACATTGGTACACTTGATTTACTTGATAAAATGTGGGTTGGGGCTTGTTGATTCAGGATAATCTGCTGTTGAGTTTCCAGTTCAATCAGTCCATTGAGGGGTCATCCATCTCTGCTATTCCTTCACTAGGAGAGAGCTTGACCATGGGTATTACACAGAGAGCAATTCTGGACCTCGATATCATACTGGGAAAGCTAACTGGACATTTTAGTTGAGGTGTAGTGGTACACCTGCAGTATGAATATCAAAAATACAAACACTAGTATGCCCATCCATCCACCCATTCATTCATCCATCCACCTATTCCTCCATCCATCCTTCCACGTACTTATTCCATACAAATATCCATCAATCCAGCAAATATTTATTGAGTGTTTCTGTATGCTGAGCACTGTGGGTATGGAGTAAGTATCAAAGACATGGTTCTCTGACTGCAGAAAGTTTACAGTCTTAGGATTGAGGTGGTTGGGAACTGTGTCTTCTTTCTTGGCCATGCCAAAGCCTTTGACTGTGTGGGCCACAACAAACTCTGGAAAATTCTTAAAGAGATGGGAATACCATACCACCTGACCTGCCTCTTGAGAAATCTGTATGCAAGTCAAGAAGCAACAGTTAGAACTAGACATGGAACAATAGACTGGTTCCAAATAGGGAAAGGAGTACGTCAAGGCTGTATATTGTCACCCTGCTTATTTAACTTATATACAGAGTACATCATGAGAAATGCTGGGCTGGATGAAGCACAAGCTGGAATCAAGATAGTTGGGAGAAATATCAATAACCTCAGATGTGCAGATGACACCACCCTTATGACAGAAAACCAAGGAGAACTAAAGAGCCTCTTGATGAAAGTGAAAGAGGAGAGTGAAAAAGTTGGCTTAAAACTCATCATTCAGAAAACGAAGATCATGGCATCTGGTCCCATCACTTCATGGGAAATAGATGGGGTAACAGTGGAAACAGTGTCAGACTTTATGTTTTTTGGGCTCCAAAATCACTGCAGATGGTGATTGCAGCCATGAAATTAAAAGATGCTTACTCCTTGGAAGGAAAGTTATGACCAACCTAGACAGCATATTAAAAAGCAGAGACATTACTTTGCCAGCAAAGGTCCATCTAGTGAAAGCTATGGTTTTTCCAGTAGTTATGTATGGATGTGAGAGTTGGACTAGAAAGAAAGCTGAGCACTGAAGAACTGATGCTTTTGAACTGTGGTGTTGGAGAAGACTCTTGAGAATCCCTTGGACTGCAAGGAGATTCAACCAGTCCATCCTAAAGCAAAACAGTCCTGAATATTCATTGGAAGGACTGATGTTGAAGCTGAAATTCCAATACTTTGGCCACCTGATGTGAAGAATTGACTCATCTGAAAAGACCCTGATGCTGGGAAAGATTGAAGGCAGGAGGAGAAGGGGATGACAGAGGATGAGATGGTTGGATGGTATTACCAACTCAATGGACATGAGTTTGAGTAAGTTCTGGGAGTTAGTGATGGACAGGGAAGCCTGGCATGCTGCAGTCCATGGGGCCACAAAGAGTTGGACACGACTAAGCAACTGAACTGAACTGTGTCTTTTATCTTTGTTTCAGGCTTGACACCCTCCTTGTTATATAATAAGCACACAAGAAACGTATGATGGATGGATGAATGAAGAAACCACATAGATGGTGTGCAAGGTCAGGAGAAGAGGAAGCTCAGCCCAGTTAGGGAGACAGGGTGAGAGGTTAGGGCACCATTTTAGAGCTTCCTAGCTGGTAGAGCTAGGAAGGCAGAGAAGAATTCAGAGGGTGAGCCAGAAATATCTTCCTCCAACTGGTTGTGATTTTCAGTAACCACTGCCTAGATTCCTGAAGGTTCTGGACCAGGCATTGTAACCCTGGGATCTGAAAATAGGATGCAAGGAGTCTGTTAACTTGGATGTAGTTAACCTCCAATTAAGATAAATAAATTTATATTTTAAAAACTGACATCTTCATTTACATTCACTCTAACTGCAAGCTAGCATTTCCTTTAATTATGAACATATTCAGCAAACTACAGTGGGTTTTTTTTTTTTTTTTTAGCAGAATCTGTGACTGTCATCAATCGAATCATGGATCTTTTCATATCACATTACAGTTGTTTCCATTATCCCCCAATATTATTTATGCCTATCACTCACTGCTTGGAAATTATAGTAGTTATTAGGTCTGCTGCTGGATCTTATTATTTGATGCATTAATAAAGAAAATGATCTCTTGCCAAATTATGAGTTTATTTTAAAAATATTTTGGTAACTCTATTGCAATAGTATCAATACCCTTTGTAGTCCTTTGTATTCTATTTTATGAACTTATAAACATCCTGAGAAGAGATTCATGGTCTTCATTAGGCCAGAAGGGTTCAAGGCATAAACACAAAGTGAAGAACATATGGTTTAGGATACAAACACCTTTTTCTGCATTTGGAGAGCATCAGACTCAGGTTTATTGGGACTGTGGGAGGAATGAGGTCAGGGAGACAATGTTTACAGCTAAGGTCTTTTGGTTGACTGGCTGTTTTTTTTTTTTTTTTAAACTGTAGGATAGCATGTTTATTTTAGGCAATTTAGAATGTACAGAGATGCACCAGGAAGAAAATAACAAATGCTGAGACCTGGTAATGACTTAGGGGAGGGTACCTGGTGGCTCAGATGGTCAGGAATCCACCTGTAGTGGAGGACACCCAGGTTCGATTCCTGGGTCAGGAAGATCCTCTGGACAAGGGAATGGCTACCCACTCCAGTATTCTTGCTTAGGAAATCCCATCACCTGCCCACATTAGTAACTGATGGAGTACGGATCTGAGTTAGAGAGAGGCCGCCACATGTGCCAAAATCTTCTCTTCACCTACCCACTCCTTCACTCAACTGATTGATTGGTATTAAATGGTATTCCCAAGTGCCCCCTTGAGAGAAGGTAATTTCATGCAATCTGTTGGTTTCCTGTTGAGTTTTTATAACCAGATTTCCTTAGAACCAGAAAAACCTTCCCAAGCTTCCTTCACTGTCCCCTAGTGGGCCTCCCTGGCAAAGCCCATTGATTAGAAAGGAAATCTCAGCTCGTCACGTCACACCTCAAACCCAGAGGCGGGCACTACCCACCAGATGCTTGTACCAGACTTTCAAATTTGTTACCGTTTCAACATGAGTAATGAATACCGCGTGTTGTGCAATGTGTTCATGGTGTGTGTGGTTTATTAAACCGCCCGGGTGCCATTCTGTTTGGGTGTTTTCATCATTTCTTGGAGAGAGATGCAATTTATGGTTGCAGTTTTCTCTGTATAGGTAGTTTTGATGTTTTTTTCCTTCTGGACGGTTCATTACTTTTTGGGTAGTTGCCATAGAAGTAAAGTGCTTAAAGTAACTAGTTTAGAGCTAAACTGATAGAGCTAACACGCCCGTAAATGGGGCCATGAGCAATCCTTCGAGATGCCTGCTGTGCCTGAGAGATGGTGCTGAAGGTACAGAGCAGTAAATGTGGATGAGGGTCCCAACGCAGGGAAGTAAGGAACTGGCTTCAGTTGCTGCCGCAGCTGCTGTGTATGCAGATTGAAACGGAATCTGTGTGCAGATTGTCTGCATCTAGGGGGGAGTCCTGTCCCTCCAGGAATGGCTTGAAGTAGGGTTGAGGAGGTGAGCGCCATGTGGGTTTAGCCTTAAGTGGTGTCTTGGCCTGGCCAGGAGCTCTGATTCAGTGATGGGCACATGTATAGTCAGTCACCTGCCCACTTTACCCTGCCACTGTTCCTGTGAGATTTCCTTTTGGGAAACAGAAAAGCCTCCTGTCTTCCTTCACCATGTTTTTTCATGACTCAAAGTTGAGTCTGTTTCTCCAACTTATTTATTATTAAACATGCATAGCATTTAAAAGAATAATATAGTACATGAGGCATACAATGTAGGCTCATACCCACTGGTCAGGTCCTGGTCTGATTCTTTGCGACCCCATGGACTGCAGCCTACCGGTTCCTCTTTCCATGGGATTCTCCAGGCGAGAATACTGGAGTGGATTGTCGTTTCCTCTTCCAGGGGATCTTCCCAACCCAGGGATTAAACCCGCATCTCCTGCACTGTAGGCAGATTCTTTACCAATGAGCCACCGGGGAAGCCCACTACCCAGACCCAACTAACATTTTGCCACTTCTGCTTTGTCTAAACATACATGTGTATTGGTGTGTGCATGTGTGTGTTTTTGTTTGTGTGCATGTTCATGTGTTTGTGTGTGTGTGCATACTGCTGTAAGCTTCAGGTTATCAACCCTAAAGTCTTCAGCCTGCACCTCCTAAGAATAAAAAACATTCTTCATAACAGTGATTTTCATACATTCAGGAAAAAGTTAATGATGATTCCCTTATGATATCTAAAATACAATAAATATTCAGATTTTCCCAGTTACTCCCCTAAATATTCACTTAAACCCTCCTTTAAAAGCCAGGATCCTATCAAGTTTCACACATTCCACTGTGACCATTGTACCTTTGAGTTTCTTTCTTTTTTTCTGTTTTTTTTTTTAAACATAAATTTATTTATTTTAATTGGAGGCTAATTACTTTACAGTATTGTATTGGTTTTGCCATACATCAACATGAATCCACCACAGGTGTACACTTGTTCCCCATCCTTAACCCCCTTTCCACCTCCCTCCCCATACCATCCCTCTGCACCAGTGCACCAGCCCTGAGCATCTTGTATCATGCATCGAACCTGGACTGATGATTCATTTCACATATGATGTTATACGTTTCAATGCCATTCTCCCAAATCATCCCACCCTCGTCCTCTCCCAGAGTCCAAAAGACTGTTCTATACATCTGTGTCTCTTTTGGTGTCGCATACAGGGTTATCATTACTGTCTTTCTAAATTCCACATATATGTGTTAGTATACTGTATTGATGTTGGGAAAACTGGTCAACCACTTGTAAAAGAATGAAAATAGAACACTTTCTAACACCATACACAAAAATAAATTCAGAATGGATTAAAGATCTAAACATAAGACCAGAAACTATAAAACTCCTAGAGGAGATCATAGGCAAAACACTCTCTGACACAAATCACAGCAGGATCCTCTATGACCCACCTCCCAGAATACTGGAAATAAAAGCAAAAATAAACAAATGGGACCTAATTAAAATTAAAAGCTTTTGCACAACAAAGGAAACTATAAGCAAGGTGAAAAGACAGCCTTCAGAATGGGAGAAAATAATAGCAAATGAAGCAACTGACAATTAATCTCAAAAATATACAAGCAACTCCTGCAGCTCAATTCCAGAAAAATAAATGACCCAATCAAAAAATGGGCCAAAGAACTAAACAGACATTTCTCCAAAGAAGACATACAGATGCCTAACAAACACATGAAAAGATGCTTAACATCACTCATTATCAGAGAAATGCACATCAAAAGTACAATGAGGTACCATTTCACGCCGGTCAGAATCGCTGCTATCCAAAAGTCTACAAGCAATAAATGCTGTTGGTGGGAATGTAAACTAGTACAGCCACTATGGAGAACAGTGTGGAGATTCCTTAAAAAACTGGAAATAGAACTGCCATATGACCCAGCAATCCCACTTCTGGGCATACACACCAAGGGAACCAGAATGGAAAGAGATACATGTACCCCAATGTTCATCGCAGCACTGTTTATAATAGCCAGGACATGGAAGCAACCCAGATGTCCATCAGCAGACGAATGGATAACAAAGCTGTGGTACATATACACAATGGAGTATTACTCAGCCATTAAAAAGAATGCATTTGAATCAGTTCTAATGAGGTGGATGAAACTGGAGCCTATTATACAGAGTGAAGTAAGCTAGAAAGAAAAACACTGATACAGTATACTTTGAGTTTCTTTAAATCTAGAGCAAAGATTCCCAATCTTTTTGGTTTCAAGATCCCTTTACACTCTTAAATATATTGAAGAGATTTTTGTGTAGCTGAGTGCTGTCTGTTGATACTTACCATGTTAGAATTCAAAACTGAGGACTGGTAAAATGCAGGAATATGTGACCACAGATTCCATTATCTGTTACAGCAGTGATATCATCACATGCTCTGTGATCTCTTGGAAACTCCACTGTGCACTCATGAGCAAGGACAGTGAGGCAGGCAGGTAACATCACAGTCTTTCTGAGAAAGGGTTTTGACCTGGAAGATCCCAACAGGAGACTTGGGGGCCTGAGCACCCTGTGAGAACCAACGCCCTGGAGTCATCCCCTACAGCTTCTATTTTCTGATAGTTCTGTTCTTTCTGTTAAAATTTGTTAAGGAAGTTTAAACACACAAAAAGTAGAAAATTGCATGGGATTCTTTTGCCTCTTTGTGATACACTAGTCCCTGCCTCCTCATGTGAAGAGTTGACTCATTGGAAAAGACTCTGATGCTGGGAGGGATTGGGGGCAGGAGGAGAAGGGGACGACAGAGGATGAGATGGCTGGATGGCATCACTGACTCGATGGACGTGAGTCTGTGTGAACTCCGGGAGATGGTGATGGACAGGGAGGCCTGGCGTGCTTTGATTCATGGGATCGCAAAGAGTCGGACCCGACTGAGCAACTGAACTGAACTGACTGAGTCCCTAGTGACACAGGAAGTGGTGGCTGGAGTGGTAACTTATTGAAGCTGGACAGTTACATTCAACATCTGGCTCTACCACCTCTGAGCCTCAGTTTTCTCATCTGTAAAATGAGCATAGTTGCACCTTTCTCACCACTGTGTTGCAAGGATTAAATAAAAAGTGTGTGTCACATGGCAAAGGCAGTACCTGACATAGAATAAATGCTGGATAAATGTTACTTGTCCATAGCAGTGGATTTCAATGGGGCGTGGTTTTGTACCCCTCCCCCACCCCGGGAATATATTGAGCAATGTCTGGAGATACTTTTGTTACTTGTAAGTGGAAGGAGGGGATGTGCTATTGGGATAAAGTGAGTAGAGGCCAGGTGTCCTAGTCTGTTCAGGCTGCTGTGACGGGACATCATACCATAGTTCTGGAGGCTGCAAGTCCAAGACCAAGGTCCTGACAGACTCGATCTCTAGGAGGGCCTGCTTCCTGGTTCATAGACGGCCGTCTTCCAGCTGTGCACTCACATGGTGAAAGGGCTGAGGGAGCTCTCTGGGGTCTCTTTTATAAGGGCACTCATCTCATTCATGGGGGCTCCACCTTCATGACTTAATCCTGTCTCTCAGACCCACTTCCTGATACTATCATGTTGGGGGTTTGCTTTCATCTTGGGTATTTTGGTGGGGGATGCAAGCATTCCATAACATCAGGGATATTGTTAAACATCTGATAATACACAGGACAATTATGCTATGCAGCCCCAAATGCTAGTAGCCATTCCATTCTCTGGGGAATCTTTCCAGCCCAGGGATTGAACCCAGGTCTTCTGCATTTCAGGCAGATTCTTTACATCTGAGCCACCAGAGCTTCCCAAGTGGCATTGGTGGTCAAGAATCTGCCTGCCAACTCAGGAGACATAAGAGATGTGGGTTCGATCCCTGGGTCAGGAAGATCACTTGAAGGAGGGCATGGCAACCCACTCCGGCATTCTTGCCTGGAGAATCCCGTGGACAGAGGAGCCTGGCAGGCAACAGTCCATGGGGTCACAAAGAATCAGACACAACTGAAGCGACTTAGCACGCAAATGCTCGTATTGCTGAGGATGAGAAATTGCTCTCTATAGCCAGCTGTAATGGGCATATTCAAGTTGATCATCAGTTGAGAGCTTGGGAGATGCAATCTGAGTTTTGATGTTAGCCTCCTCCCAAACTAGATATATACTGATTGTAGTCGGCGATGACAAAGTCCCTACGTAGTGCAAGGCGCTGTGCCCAGTGCTATAGAGGATGCAGCTGGCTCTGTGGCCAGCCAGCATGAAGGTGGTTGGAAAGCTGGAGGCACCAGGTCACACTCTGGGTCACCACTTGGGTCTGCACTGACCCTAACATTCGTGCTTTTCACATCATAGATGATTAAGAGGCACCTGTGGGTCTTAGCAGTCTTCAGGTCGGTAGTTTAAATTTGTCAGGGAGCCTGCCTTGGATTCTTCTACTGTTTCGTTCCCAGTGAAGCAGGTGTTCATCAACGGGGTGGCAGCCTTCTCTTTAGGGACCAGCCAGTGCTCAAGATGTCCCAGAGGCTGTGGAATTCCTTGGCATGTGGGCATCAGAAAGGTTCCCTGGGGCACCTTTCACTGAGGAGACAGGTGTTTATGGCACCCTGTCTTCTCCCACAGATCCTGCCCTTCTTGTGTTTACCTTCTCACCCTGGCTGTTTGCCTGCTTTGTGCTTGGTTTATTTACTGGCTGACTTGTCAATTGTAACACTTTAGAGAGACTGCATGTCTTGGCTCAGGGGTTCTCAAGCCAAGCTGTCCACCAGAATCAGTCACGACCTAGTTAAAGAACACAGAATCTGGTGCTTCCTCCTAGACATTCTGCCATGGGACTCTGTACTCTTAATGTTAACAAACTCCTCTAAGGATTCCTGTAGTCGAGGTCTTTGTCCCAGAAAGACCCCGGGATATGACTTTGTTCCAGAAAATGTGCTTTGAATGTCAGAAAATGAGAATTCTGTTCTTGGGAAATGCTGCTATGGGGTCCAAGTTCCTTTTCCTTCTTTTCCCAATTCCTGGTTTCCACAGAAGGATAATAGCTTCACAGGTGGTGCTAGTGGTAAAGAGCCTGCCTGAGAATTCAGGAGACATAAGAGACACAGGTTCGATCCCTGGGTCGGGAAGACCCCCTGGAGAAGGACATGACAACCCACTCCAGTATTCTTGCCTGTAGAACTCCATGGACAGAGGAGGCTGGCGGGCTACGGTTCAGAGGGTCGCACAGTCAGGCACAACTGAAGGGGCTGAGTGCACACAGGATAATGCTGCTTTCAGGTGAAAATCCTCCTCTGATGTCTCACTGTCTTCAGAGTGAAATGACCCTAGTCCTTTCCTGAAATACAAGCCCTGTGCACTCTGCTCCTTGTCCACCCCGCTCATCACCCCTGGCGGCTCTCTCCTTGTTCACGCCGCACCAGCTGCAGTGGCCTTCTTCCAGATCCCCCGGACAAGCTGTTTTCTGTCTGAGAACCTGTGCACCTGTGAGCGGTTCCTCTTGCTTTCCAGGCAGCCAGCTGCTTCTGCTTTAGTCTCAACTTTAAGGCCATCCCATCAGACAGGCTGTTTCTGAGCTCTTCACTGCTAAAAAATAAAACCAAACCATACTTTGTTACCTTATATACCATCTTCTTCCTTCTATTTCTAGCAGCAGTCACAGTGACATAATATATGGGACTGTGTGTTTCTGCTTTGTCCCCAACCAGCAAGTGCTGCAGCGGGAGGGAGCTTTGGGTCCACACCGTGAGCCCAGCACTAGGTTCAGTGTTTAGCATGTAGTTGGCACTCATTCAGCACTTAGTGGATGAATGAATGAATGAGGGAATGGGTGAGTGGCTAGTGTTTCTCTGGCTGTTCTCCTGTGTTTGTTTCCTGGTGCCATTAATCTTAGAGCAGATCCCAGAAAATTCAGGCTGGGTAGAGAGGTTCTGCTGCACCCACCTTGAGCCTTCACACAGGGTCCTGGCCCCATGTTCCAAGGCCTCCCAGGTCTCCTGTCCACATGCCTGTAGAGGCCAGACAGGGCTATGCCATGCCCTCAGAGCCCACAGAAGTAGGGGCAGGTGCCAGCAAGCCCCTACCTCTTGGAGGTGTCTGCTGAAAGCTGTCGTTGGCATGAGTGTTGGGAGAGAAGCAGAGCTGAGGAAATGTCAGAGGGTGAATGGGATAATCAGGCCCCAGCCGTCAAAACTGCCACCCACTCAAGCCTGCCAGACTCCACAGGAGAAATCCTCCAGACGTGTCAGCTTCTTCACGTGTCTAATGACCGAGAAAAGTGCACACCCAAGTGTGGCTCACGGGGCTGGTGCTGATCGACCGGGGCCTTCCCAAGTCCCAGCCAGGCAAATCCAGTGTGGGTATGAAGGCCGTGCAGAGGGGGCGGCGGCTGGGGAGGAAGGGGAGGAGGTTCTATCAATGTGGAGTCAGATTAAGTTCTCAACGTGTTAAACAGATGCCTGAATGAGACTCTATCCCATTTCTGCTTCTCTCATTTCTTCCATGTGGGTGCCCATGAAACAAAGCAAAGGCCTCGCAGTCCCTTGGCACAACAAACAGAGCTAAGGGGCATCTTCAGTTGTTCAGTGGCTCAGTCGTGTCTGACTCTTTGCGACCCCATGGAATGCAGCACGCCTGGCTTCTCTGTCCTTCACTATCTCTGGGAGTTTGCTCAAATTTGTGTCTGTTGAGTCAGTGATGCCATCCAACCTTCTCATCCTCCATTGCCCCTTCTCCTCTTACCCTCAATCTTTCTCAGTCAGGGTCTTTTCCAATGAGTCAGCTCTTTGAATTAGGTGGCCATAGTATTGGATCTTCAGCACCAGTCCTTCCAGTGAATATTCAGGGTTAATTTCCTTTATGATTGATTGGTTTCATCTCCTTGCAGTCCAAAGAACTCTCAAGTATCTTCTCCAAAACCACAGTTCAAAAGCTTCAATTCTTTGGTGCTCAGCCTTCTTTATGGTTCAACTCTCATATCCGTACATGACTACTGGAAAAACCATAGCTTTGACTATATGGACATTTGTCAGCAAAGTGAAGTCTCTGCCTTGGAATATGCTGTCTAGCTTTGTCATAGCTTTTCTTCCAAGGAGCAAGTGTCTTTTAAGGCGAGTCTTCAATAATATTGCATATTATTCCCATGACAAGGTACATGACTCCATTTAATTAATATTCCATGGATGTCTCACATATTATGGAGAGTCTGGGAGAGAGAAGAGCAAATAAGACAGAGCATATCCATCTCCTTGGAGCCCGAATTCCAGGAGGGACAGACACGAGGAAATAAGACACTTATAGACTATGACGAATTTCACAAAAGGAGGAAGCAGCTGATGTGACAAGAAGTGGCCTAGGGGTGGGGTGGGGTTGTCCACTTTAGATGGATGAAGCTGGAAACCTGAAGGATGAGTTATGACCCATATTTTCCCTCTCCCTTGTACTTTTTTTCTGAATAGAGAAGAGATCTCTACTTCTGTTTAAAGAATCAAAGAGAAATCATGATTCGAAAATGTCAGGCTGAAAGGCAGAGATGTGATATTTGTGAGCTATGCCAGGATTTTTCACTGAGCCCCCAGAGGACCAGATTTCACCATAGCTCATTTTGTATGCATCAGCTTGTGGCCCTGAGTATTTCGTTCCATCTCCCAATCAAATATATGGACAAAGTGGTGAAAAGCTTACAGATGTGTGGCTCTGCGTGTCTGGCTTTTTCTTTGTGAGGCTGCTCAGGGTCCACCCCAGAATTAAGCTGAAGTCATTAAAGGTGCCTCCACCTACTTTTAGGAAAAATCATTACCTATTCTACTGATACTTACAAAGTAAAAGCATTTGACTGTTGGTATACCCCACTGTTTTCCTGGTGATTGTTGCTTGTTTTGTTTTCTGGTTACATTAAGTTGCTTTGAACTTTAGTAATTATCTTCTTAATATTTTCTTTGGGTTTATTTCATCCCCTCCCGACTCCTTGCTATTTTTTTTTTTGAGTTGAAAGCCTGGTTTAGTTAACTACTTTCTTGTTGTCTAACAGATCCATTTAAGGTTATACATTTTCCTCTGAGAACAGCTTTGGCTGTATCCTGTCACTTTTGCTCTGCAAAAACCTTAACACTCAGTTCTACATAGTTTGCAATTTCTGTTTTGATTTTCTCTTTAAAAGTATGATTTTAAATTACCAAGTGCGTGCGTGTGCGCGCACACACACACACACGTATAGATAGGTAGTCTGGAGGCCAGTTTGGGGTTACTTATTACTAATTTCATAGGATTTATGGAGTTAAAGGTACTTCATTAACTATCAACTTAAAATCATGAGACATCTTTTTTTGCAATCTGGTACATGGTAAATCAGAAGATGGTGGGAGAGGATGAGATGGTTGGGTGGTGTCACCAACTCAATGGACTTGAATTTGAGCAAACTCTGGGAGATAGTGAAGGATAGAGAAGCTTGATGTGCTGCAGTCCACAGGGTCGCAAAGAGTCGTACACGACCTAGCGACTCAACAACAACAACAACGATGTAGTCAATAATAAAAATATATACTTAAAGATCATATGCAGCCTGTGTGTATTATTTAGATTGATCAGATATTCTAGGTTAGTTTCCTGCTTCATCTTTTAATTTATCCTTTTTGCTCGGTGTTTCTGTGAGGATGCTCTTTTAGGATTAGTTTTTCCTCTTGCTTATTTCTATCACCAAGGCAGAAATTCCAAAGTAACAAGAATAAAAAGAAATAACCCATTCATCACCTCTCTGGATTAGTCAAGGGAATGGGTCTGACAGTGAGCCTTTATAATGAGCTGGTCAATGCAGTGAAACTGCCTGTGGCGGGGACGTTTCTGCAAAGGCAGAGGGTCTGCCTCTGGACTAATATCAGGGGATGGCGGTGGTTGCGTTGTTGGCTTCTTAATGAAGCATTTCTAGAAATGCTGCAGTTTGTCCTCTGGGAGGGGAAAAACATTCCAGCAACCACATCATCAACCAGCACACTTTTAGAAAAGGACTTTTGAAAAGGACTGGGGAAAAATATATATATAAAATTAAGGTCATCTCTAGGTCTTTGGCTGAGCTGAATAAACCTTGAAGCAAAAATCGTATCTTTCTCAGAAGCTTATTGCAGAGCTTTAGAGGTCTGTGAGAAAGAACAGTACTTTGAACAGAAGGCTTGATTGGTAGCATAAACACTCGAGGTGGTTCTAATAACTGCAGGGCCTACTGGGAAGTACTTCTGGAGGGATCTCTGATACAGTCCTCCACTCCCAGGCATCTCCACAACCCCTTATCTGGCTGGGAAGCATAAACAGGCTGGATCCTTTCTTTCCTCTTCAGATTAAACTGTAGCCTCTGAACGCTTTGGGGGAAGTGACAGGGAGGTGGGTGTGTATAACTCTTCACTTAACCGAACCGGCAGCCTCTCTCTCCCCCTTCCCACTGTTTTTCCTTTGTGTGTGACAAAGCTTTTGACAGCAGGCTCCACCCTGTTCTCCCTAGCACTTCTGTTTCATATGCCTCTTTTAACATGGTGAGGTCATGCACTGTTACCTTGGAACTGCGTCTACCTGGTCTGAAGTCACTGGACTGGTAGAAGGTGGAGCACACTTTTGACTCCCCTGAAATGTTATATACCCTCTGTTTTTTTTTTTTTTTTCAAATCTCATTCAGTTGCTGTGGAGCTGGTTGTCCCATGTTTTGAGTAGAGGAACCATAACCATAATTAGATACTGTTGTTAGTATTCTTCAGAGAAATAGAACCTAAAGAATAGGTTATATAGGTGTGTAGATATACACACACACATTCATTTATTACAAAGGGTTGGCTTATACAGTTTTGGAGACTCACAAGTCCCAAGGACTGCACTTGACAAGCTGGAGGCCCAGGAGGGTCAATGAAGTAGAGTTCTAATCCAAGGCTACATGCTTGAGAACCAGGAGAATGGATGGTTTAAGTGCAGGATGAGTCTGTGTCCAAAGACAGAAGAAGACCAGTGTCCCTGCTGGAAGACTTTGAGGCAGAGAGACTAGAAATTCTCTCTCACTCAGCCTTTTTGTTCTATTAGGTCTTCAAGAACTTGGGTTGGGGGGGCTTCCCTAGTGGCTCAGATGGTAAAGTGTCTGTCTGCAATGCAGGAGACCCAGGTTCAATCCCTGGGTTAGGGAGATCTCCTGGAGAAGAAAATGGCAACCCACTCCAGTATTCTTGCCTGGAAAATCCCATGGACCGCAGAACCTGGTAGGCTACCGTCCATGGGGTTGCAAAGAGTCGGACATGACTGAGCAACTTCACTTTCACTTTCTTTCATAGGGGAGAGAAGTCTGCTTTACTCAGTCCACTGGTTCAGATATTAATCTCATCTGGAAGCACTTCCATAGACACACCCAGAATACTATTTAATCAGATATCAGGACACTCTCTTGCCAGGTCATGTTGATGCATAAAATTAACCATCACACAGGCTTCCCAATAAAGAACCCACCTGCCAATGCAGGAGACATGAGAGGCAGGTTCTGTCCCAGGGTCAGGAAGATTCCCTGGAGGAGGGGATGACAACCCACCCCAGTGTTCTTGCCTGGAGAATCTCATGGACAGAGGAGCCTGGCGGGCTACAGTCCGTGGGGTCACAAAGAGTCAGACATGACTAAAGCAACTTAGCACGCATGGCACTCTCTTGCCCAGTCATGTTGATGCATAAAATGACCATCACGGCTGTGTATATAGTATTCATGCTACACTACAAAATTTAAGTTCAAATGACCCTTGCCCACTCAATCTGAGCACCCATGTAAACAGCTGGACTAGGCAACAAGGAACTCTCAACTTAAAACTGAGTGCTACAAAATGAAATGTTACCGTACAAACCTGAACACTCTAGAGGGTAGGGTTTTCCTGTTACCCTGATGGAATCTGGGTCCTCTAATGATGCCTTGAGGGATCTGTCTCATCCCACTCCTTTCCTCTGTTTTGCCTTCTTCTCAGACAGGCTGTCTCCTCTCAGTGGGATAATGGGCACCAGCAGCTCCAGATTTGAGTTTTACCATCTTTGCCCACCCACCCCCAAGTAGGAGCTAAGTTCCTGCAAAAGCCCCAGGGTTTCTGTCCCTTGGGTTATCCCTGGTCAGATATCCATCCCTAAAGCAGTCCTGTCAGAGTAAGAGTAAGCTGACTGCCTGAGGTCAAGCCACAGGATCATATAAGCTGAGTGCCTGAGGTCAAGGATCATGAGGAAAGGGTGATTCTTGAGTAGAAATGTAGGGTATCAACACTAGAAGTTGAACATAGAATTACCATATGACCCAGAAATTCCATTCCTAGTTCATCAGTTCAATTCAGTCACTCAGTTGTGTCTGACTCTTTGTGACCCCATAAACTGCAGCATGCCAGGCCTCCCTGTCCATCACCAACTCCTGGAGTTCACCCAAACGCATGTCCATTGAGTCGGTGATGCCATCCAACCATCTCATCCTCTGTCATCCCTTCTCCTCCTGCCTTCAATCCCTCCCAGCATCAGGGTCTTTGCAAATAAGTCAGCTCTTCGCATCAGGTGGCCAAAATATTGGAGTTTCAGCTTCAACATCAGTCCTTCCAATGAACACCCAGGACTGATTTCCTTTAGGATGGACTGGTTGGATCTCCTTGCAGTCCAAGGGACTGTCAAGAGTCTTCTCCAACACCACAGTTCAAAAGCAACAAATCTGTGCTCAGCTTTCTTTATAGTCCAACTCGCACATCCATACATGATACTGGAAAAACCATAGCCTTGACTAGATGGAACTTGGTTGACAAAATAATGTCTCTACTTTTTAATATGCTGTCTAGGTTGATCATAACTTTCCTTCCAAGGAGTAAGCGTCTTTTAATTTCATGGCTGTAGTCACCATCTGCAGTGATTTTGGAGCCCCTAAAAACAAAGTCAGCCACTGTTTCCACTCCTAGTTCACAGACCCACACAAAGACTTGTACACAAATGTCGATAGCAACACTACTCACAATAGCCAAAAGGCACAAATAATAATGTCTATCAATGGATGAATGGATAAATAAATTTGGTATTATCCATACAATGGAATATTATTCAGCCATATAAAGAAATGAAGTACTGATACATGCTGCAAGGTAGATGAACCTTGAAAGCATTCTATTGAATGAAAGAAGCCAGACAAAAGGTTCAAATATTGTATGTGTCTGTGTCTGTTAAACAGAATAAAGTTCACAGAGACACAAGGCAGATTTATGATTTCTAGAGGCTGGAGGAGGGGAGGCTGGATTGGACTTAATGGGTGTGGGGTTTCATTTTGGCGCGTTGAAATGTTCTGGAACTAGATAGGGGTGATGGCTGCACAACATTGTGGATGTACTAAATGTTGCTAATCATAACTTTTTTTTATTTTTGGTATTTTGCCGCAATAAGAAAATAACTTATTAAAATTAGAAAAACTAGAGGAAGCAAGACAGAAATGCAGAGTGAGTGAAATCATGCTATTGCCTATATCCACAGGAAACTCATCAAGAGCAAAACCAGCACCAAAAAAACTGTGATCGTGGAGTGAGATATGAAAGGTATGGAAACAACTGCGTATTCACTCCTGAAGCTGTGAGGTCTCATTTTCACTTCCAAGTTTCTGCTCTTTGATACTGTCCAAGGTCCTGGCCATCTGAGAAGAGGCAGCTGTCACTCTTTACAGTGTGAGCCCTAGACTCACACATGTTCCCTTCTTTTTAATTTAAATACAGTTTAACGTCCTGGTCACCTCATAGAGATGTCTTTCTTGTCGGTTCAACCATATGAGTTTATTGAGTTCTTATTAGGTGCGTGGTACTTTTCTTAGATGGGCTCTCTGGTAGCTTAGATGGTGAAGAATCCACCTGCCAATCTAGGAGAGCTTATCCCTGGATTGGGAGGATCCCTTGGAGAAGGAAATGGCTACCCACTCCAGTATTCTTGCCTGGAGAATTCCATGGACAGAGGAGCCTGGCAGGCTACAGTCCAAGGGCTCATAGAGTCAGACACAACTGAGTGACTAACACCACCACTTTTCTGAGACTTATCTACCACACTTAAGTGTATGTTCTGAAGGAGATCAGCCCTGGGAGTTCTTTGGAAGGAATGATGCTAAAGCTGAAACTCCAGTACTTTGGCCACCTCATGCGAAGAGTTGACTCATTGGAAAAGACTGTGATGCTGGGAGGGATTGGGGGCAGGAGGAGAAGGGGACGACAGAGGATGAGATGGCTGGATGGCATCACTGACTCGATGGACGTGAGTCTGAGTGAACTCCGGGAGTTGGTGATGGACAGGGAGGCCTGGCGTGCTGCGATTCATGGGATCGCAAAGAGTCAGACACGACTGAGCGACTGAACTGAACTGAAGTGAATGGTAAGTCTAATAACTAAGTTTAAGTAGTCCTATGTATCAGAGCCTCTGCCAAAGTCATTATTTACCTTCTCATTGGATTCTCAGAACAGCTCTCTGAAATAGGTAGTCAGTAATTTGCATTTTACAGATGAGAAAATTGAGGCTCAGAGAACTTAAGAAAATGGCCCAGCTGCTAGATGGCAGAGGCAGGATTCAAAACACGAAGCCTCGGAACGCCGAAGTCCCAGCTCTGAACCATCCCACATAGTAAACGAGAAGCATCAGCAAATGCTGGGTGCTCTTAGCCCCACGCAAACCAGAAAAACATCCATTAGAAAGCACAAATTAGACCATCTTGCTCTCTTCTGCAGATCCCCTATTTATAGAGTGCCCAGTGGATGCTATTTCTAACTTAAGCTAGAAGGTTTTCTTTGAAAGTTTCAATCTGCAACTTAAAAGCAAAGCAAGAGAAGAAAAGAGCTGGGAGTGCACTTCACCAAAAGCTGTCCTGAAATCTCAGAGCAAGGACACAGGAGGAGAAAGATTACCATCTTATTAGCGTAGGAGGATAAAGATGATCAGGCAGGGGAGCTCCATTATTTATAGGAATCCAGCTCTTTTCTATACACTTCACTGAGGCATTTGATATATTTGTGCTGGAGATTAACACTGATGTTATTTTCTTTAATGTCTGTTTTTAGTGTATGCGATGCATGTTGGCATTCAGGAAATTCAGCCAGAGGAGAAAAACAATAGTATTAATTAGGAATGTCAGTCATGGGTGTTATGAAATTCAAAACTGCCAAGTTTCTGGAGTATTTAGTGGTAATTATAATAGACTGTGGAGACAAGCTGTTCTCCATTTCCTATACAGAAATGCACAGTTTGATGGGCAAGTGATCAAAGTGCTAAAGCAAACCTTTGTGATAGGGGTGCCTCTTTCACCCTGTTATTTTTAGGACTCGAAGCTTTTGCTAATTCAGAGCTGCCCAGAGAGAGGAGACCATCCAGTGGATATAAGACTCCTTGTCTTTTTATAATTTAAAATTATTACTCAATTTGCCCCCACTATATTCATATAAGTTGGAGTGTGTGTGTTTGGTGGGGCGGGTGGTGTGGGGTGGTGAATGATACCACCCACCGGCCTGGCAGAATATTCAAATTTAAATCACAGCCATTGCTTTTTTTCCCAGGTAAAAGTCATACATATAATCAGTTTTCTCTCAAAGCGATGAATAATAAAAGCCCATGCTGTGTTCTTTGGATAACCCAGTTAAATGGGTAGAGAGATTTGCATTTTTGAGAACTGAAATAAAAGAGGTGCTACTTCTCTGAATTTTCTCAGATTTCTAGTTAAAAGTTTATGGGTTTTTTATTTGTTTTGGAATATTTGCATCAATCTAGAGGCTGGAAATGGACCAGGTAGAACCTTAGGGATGTAAGGGTTCCATTGCCGTACTGTAATTCCTTGTATCACCTTGTATGAGCCTTAGAATGGCCCTTTTAGGCTAATCGGGCAGATCCTGCCCAGTTTCTGGTGCAGAAACTTAGTTTCAGGGATCATGAAACTTGCCCAAGGGTGATTCAGATGCTAAGTGTCTGGAGGACTCCTGACTTCCTGCCTGTCATTGTCTGTACCTCACTCTACTGCTTCCTGCCCTTTCTGGACATGCCACAGGGCCTTTGCACATGCTGTAAGCGATATCTGTTATGCTGAACTTTTTGGGTCTGGCTTTGGGCATATTTCTTTCTTAAAGGACATATATTCCTCTCTAGACTGTAGAAAGGACCCAACTTATAGGAAAGGGTAAGTGTGCTATATTACCTACAAGATTGCATGTTGTTCAGTTGCTAAATCCTGTCCAACTCTGTGACTCCATGGACTGCAGCACGCCAGGTTTCCCTGTCCTTCATATCTCCTGGAGTTTGCTCAAGCTCATGTCCATTGAGGCTGTGATGCCATCCAACCATCTTATCCTCTGTTGCCCTCTTCTCCTCCTGCCCTCAATCTTTCCCAGCATCAGGGTCTTTTCCAATGAGTCAACTCTTTGTATCAGATGGCCAAAGTGTTGGAGCTTCAGCTTCAGCATCAGTGCTTCCAATGAACGTTCAGGCTTGATTTCCTTTAGGATTGACAGGTTTGATCTCCTTGCAGTCCAAGGGACTCTCCAGAATCTTCACTTGATTATTATTTTTTTAAGTCAAACAGGGTACTAATAGTAAGTCAGATTGTCCCAGGAAAGAGCACAGCCGTGAAAGAGCCAGAAACATCCATCTCTGAATTTTCTTTTCTTTTTTTTTCATAATCACTGCCTCCATTAGCTGGAGATAATGATATCAAGAGGGGAAAACTCAGGCTGTTTTTGAGTTGCCAGTAATTTGTGTGACTTACAGGAAGCCTGGCTAAATTCAGTGGTATCTGATGGTTCTGGCCAGATGTTTAAAATAAAGGAGGCATGATAAGAAGTTCTCTACTATATGTGTGTGTCTCCGGGTTTTTGTTTTTAATAATTAATAGAAGGTCCTTCTTTATCCTGAACTTTTTCAGAAATAATTGGGGAACATGGGGTTGGGCCAGTAATTACAGAGGCGATGTGCTGGCCGTAGACAAGCCTCCACTCCAGGGCTGGCGCTTCAGTGGGTAGAACACCCCCACCCCCACCCTCTCACAGCAGTTTGGAAGAACATCGAACAGTATCTCTGCATCCCTTGGAAAAGCAGGGCATGTTTTCCTGCTGACACACACAAGCCTTATAATTTAGCATTAGAAAAGAAAAATGGTTTAGGACAAGAAAAATATATTTAGAGCTCATTATTCAAGTAGGAGTCGCAGAGAAGGGGCAAGGACGGAGCCAGTCAACGAGAAACAGCTCATATTACAGGGTCACAAGGAAGCGGGAGCCGGGAACTCAGAAGACAGGCAGGAAGGGTGACAAGGTCTTTCTCAAGGTCAACAGTCACTAAGGGAAGGTGCAGAAGGTTGCTGTCTCCCTAAGTAAAACTGTCCTGAAGACGCCATCCGGAACTAATCCCTTGCGTGTCCCCTCCCCTCCCTGGCTCCCAGAAGAGGTCAGTTCACTGTGAATTTCCACGTTCCAGCCCCAATGAGGCCTCTGCTTAGCATCCAGATATTGGCGTCACCGTTATCAAGGCCGGAACTGGTTGTCCCATCAAATGGAAGGGGTCTGTGATGTAGCAGTTCTGACTCAGTGAAGTCACGTCTGCCTTCAGGTAGAAGGCGCTCTCTCCCTACAGATGCAAACCGCCCCCCCACCTATGACTTGCATTTCTTCATTCCCCTGCCCCAGCTACCTGCTGTGTCCACCTGCCAACTACCCTCTCCACCCACTCATTTAAAAAATTTTTTGTTTATTTTTAATAGGAGGATCATTGCTTTACAATATTGGTTTGGTTTCTGCCACACATCAACATGGATCAGCCATAGGTGTGCATATGTCCCCTCCCGCTTGAAGCTCCCTCCCGTCTGTTGCCTTTCCCACCCCCTTTCCCAGGTTGCTATAGAGCCCCAGTCTGAGTTCCCTGAGTCACACAGCAGATTTCCACTGGCGATCTGTGTTACATGTGGTCGTGAATATGCTTCCACGCTACTCTCTCCATTCATCTCGCGGCCTGGCTTCCGTGTCCTGGCTATTGTAAATAGTGCTGCGACGAGCACTGGAGTACACGTCTTTGGCAATTTTGGTTTCCTCATGGTGTATGCCTAGAAGCAGTATTGGTGGGTCATCTGGTGGTCTTATTCCTAGTTTTTTAAAGGAATCTCCGTACTGTCTTCCATAGTGGCTGTGTCAGTTTACACGCCCACCAGCAGTGCAAGACGGTTCCCTTTTCTCCACACCCTCTCCAGCACTTGCTGTTTCCCACACACTCTTCTATCTTGTACATAAGGGCAGGGGAGTGAGGAAACCCAGGAGGCCTCAGTACATCCAGAGGAAGAGGGCAAAGAACTCATGCTTTTGGAAGACCTATTGTGTGCCAGGGACTGTGCTGGTTGCTTTGCAAATATTATCCATTGCCGTATCATATTTATTCCTTGTGTATTCTTTCTATGTGTAGTGCTGTTCCAGGAGGTGGTTAAGCAGAGGGAGATGAAGCAGTTTTATACCCCATTATCAAGTCTAGGATGGGGGCCATGTAGTTAAGAAGGAATCATGAGCACACCAAGTGTTAAAATGAATAGATGCACAGGGCATTGTGAACATCTGTAAAAGCAACTGGATTTCACTTGATTTAGGGGCCAGAGAAGCTGCTTCTGAGAACGTGATACTTAATGCTAAGACTTGGGGGATGAGTATGAGTTTTTCTCTCGTGTAATTTCTACTTTCCTCTAAAATGGATATGATAGTTGTGTCTATTATGAGTATTGTAATAAGTATATGAGTATTAGAGGAGTTGCCCGCTTCTGTGGGGGAACAGGTTTAGTGATATGTGGTCCCACAGCCAGGTCCAAGTTGACTAAGATGAACCCAGCCTTGTTTGACTCTGCAGCCCACCTCTCTTCTGCCAGATGCTGCTTCTTCCTGGAGCTTTCCCATCATGTGTGGAAAAAGCCTTGACAAGGGGATTTAGAAAGTGGAGGTAGAGGGGGCTTTCTGGTAGTGCTCAGGTTCTGTTCTGCTTAAAACTGGAAGCACCTCATGGTATGCATGGAACCTAATACAGTGGCAAAGCATCATCTCTGAGAAATGTTTGCCTACAGCTTCTGGTTGGAGACTTGTGTAAATCTGATTTGGGGCCAGCCACATCACCATCCACACAGTGGGAACTTGTTGTCCTGTCCTCAGTTGCTCAGTTGTATTCGACTCTTTGCAACCCCATGGACTGTGTAGCCCGCCAGGCTTCTCTGCCCATGGAGTTTTTCAGACAAGAATACTGGAGTGGGTTGCCATTTCCTCCTCCAAGTGGACTGCCATTTCCTACTCCCAACCCAGAGGTTGAACCTGCATCTCTTGCGTCTCCTGCATGGGCAGGTGGCTTCTTTACCACCAGCACCACCTGGGAAGCCCTGAAACTGGCTATACAGATTCAAAGACATATGGGCTGGGCTGTGGCTCATGGTAGATATTTGAAAACAGCACGTCTTTGGGTCCTAAGGAAAGAGGAGAAGGATGAACAGCCCATGAGTTTCTCCAAGTTTGTTAGAGGCTTTTTACTACAGAATCATTTCTGGGCTTTGGACTGAACATGTTTGTGCTGGAAAAGAGACAAGCATCTCTTTGGGTTTTCAGCCAGGCAGCCACAGATGTGGACAATAGAGAACTCAGCTCATGTGCCCAATGGAAAAAAAGACAATGGCTTCCCAAACACAGCTGCCTCCTTCTCAGTTGGACCCAGCTTTGCCAGATAATAGAAATGCAGAAAACAAGGCACGGAAAGAGCGAGCTGTTTATGTTTAAACACGGCACTCGAACCTCAACACCGATGCCTCCTTGGGTGTCATCTCAGCCCCTGTGGCTGCGGGGCGCCGACGATGGATTCTAAGGCTGTGATGTGGCTCATCTGTCAGGGAGAGAAGGGTGGTCAGTGGCATCTGCTCTCGCGTCCTCTCTCCCTGGGGATGGTGTGTGTGGGATCGCTCTGCCTGCCCCTGCCCCTCTGCCACATTTCCTCTAGTGGCTCCTGGAGATTACAGACACTTCTTGGGAGCAAAGGCATGTGTACAGAGCTCCTGTTGGCTGCAGTTTCAGGAGACTAACCCCCGTTTCTGGGAACATCATCATCTGAGCATGAAGGCTCCGTGGGCTAGTCCTTGCCTACAAAGCAGGCCGTGGTGGGGATGGTTTCAAGGATAAAGAGGTCACACCTTTCTGCCCACCCATCCATCTTTCCACTCGTCCACACATCCATCTGTTCATCTCTCTGTCCATCTACCTCTTATTTATTAAAATTGCATTTATTAAACAATTACTGTGTACTTGTCACCATACATCAGGTTTCCCTGTTGGCTCCGCAATAAAGAATCTGCCTGCAATGCAGGAGATGATCCGTGGGTTTGATCCCTGGGCTGAGAAGATCCCCAGGACGAGGGCATGGCAACCCACTCCAGTATTCTTGCCTGGAGAATCCCATGGACAGAGGAGGCTGGCGGGCTACAGTCCATAGGGTGGCAAAGAGTTGGACATGACTGAAGTGAGTGAGCATGCCCCATACATTATATATATTACACATATAATTTAGGGAGATGTTAAAACTTAAGGGGCTTCCCTAACTCAGATGGTAAAGAATCCACCTGCAATGTAGGGGACCTGGGCTCGATCCCTGGGTTGGGAAGATCCCCTGGAGAAGGAAATGGCAACCACTCCAGTATTCTTGCCTGGGAAATCCCATGGACGGAGGAGCCTGATGGGCTACAGTCCTTGGGAATCACAAAGAGTCACACATGACCAAACAACTGAGCACACACACCTAACTGACATATAGCCTTACTTTAATTTCAGGTGTATTCAGTGGTGTCTGACTCTTTGTGACCCCATGGATTGTAGCCCGCCAGGCTCCTCTGTCCATGGGATCCTCCAGGCAAGGATGCTGGAGTGGGTTGTCCTGCCCTCCTCCAGGTGGTGGTGGTGTAGTTGCTAAGTCATGTCCGACTCTTTTGACACCAGGGACTGTAGCCTACCAGTCCCCTCTGTCCATGGGATTCTCCAGGCAAGAGAATCCAATCCAATCCACCCAATTGGAGTGGGTTGCCATTTCCTTCCTTCTTGGTGTGGGACTGTGAGCGTGGGCCAATCCAGTGCTTCCTCTTGGCTCCGGAGGGAGAGCTCAGAGCCTGTTCTTGTGGTAGTACCAGCCAGTCAGCACCCTCTGAAGAGGGCAGTGTGGTTCAAACCAGTCTCTTCTGTGGTTGTTCTGGTTGTGGTGGCTGGTTTTATTCTCCATTCTCTGTGGCAAGTTGGTTAGCAATCCAGTATCCTTCCCTAGAACTCCTTTCCTGATTAAACATATCCCTGCCTAATCAATATAGGAAGTGAAGAGGTCTGTGTGTGCGGGGGGTGGGTGGAGGGATGAGGATGAGGGAGTCATGTGTTTTTGACATTTAAAGTCAAACAAGCATAAAGAGAGGGTCCTGTCCATGGTCCTGAATGATGACCTGGTTAATCAGCGCTTTCTTCTAAGTGTTTGAATCCCTCTCCCAAGGCACCTGTTAACCACCAAAGGTGGGCGAAAACCTCAGCCGATGTGTCTTCTCTTCCTCCGCACTTCCTACTGCTTATTTTGTTCGGACATATACAGCATGGAGTTATCTACATTTGTGTTCTCAGAGGAAGGTGGTGACAAGATGTGCAGGGTGGTGGTCATTAATATCTACTTTGGGTCAGCCCCCTGTTCCAGGACAATTAAATCTGCTTCTGAAAACTCTCTTCCCATCCTTATTTGCAAACCCAGCTCACGAGTAAGGGTGGACAGATTCCTGGGAAAGAGCGGTGGCTTAATTAATGGTAATGCAAAGGATGTAGGTGCCTCAGTGATTGGGGCTGTATGAATGCAGAATTGGATGGAAGGCTGAGATGCAAAATGGGATAATTGAACTGTTAGCTGAACTGGAATTTAGCAGTTAATCACTTTTATGAAACCTGCATCTCAATTCATTACTCCATTTATGCCTTGTTGCAATACAGAGCTGTTCAACTAATTGGTAAACAGGAGCTAAGCCGTGGAGCCCAGAAAGGGCAAGGCCATCAAAGATACCATGATATTTTCTGTGAGCACACATCTCCATTCCGTCCAGCCAGGAACTGCCCGTCAGCCTGGGTTCAGGTAGGCACTAATAGTGAATAGCACACGGTAGTGAAGTCATGCTCGTATATCCCACACAGAACTGCTGATCATCCATTCTGTTTTCTGAAGTCCTTTACCCAATTAATCCCTGGTAATGAACTTTTTAGTATGGTGATGAAGGCAATGGCTTTTGGCAGCAGAGCATTCCAAATTAGAAATAAGACTCTACATAGATTTCCTGTGTAACACTGGACAAGCCAGTCTCCCCACTGAACCTCTGTTTCGGCTGCACCTACCTCAGGCATGCTGTGCTGAGGACTCTGTGGGGTACCTTTCATAATGAGAGCAACGTGTCTATGATGGCGCCTGGTATAAAGTGTATGTGTTCAGTCAACACTAGCTGTCACTGTTATCTATCACCTATAAATCCTTTTTTGCTTGTTTATTTGTTTTAAGAAAAGGAGGAGTCAGGAAATAATCTCTCTCATATGTGTATTGAATCAAAGATAGAAACTGAAGGGGGAATTAGAGTAAATATCTGATTGGTTTAGCAGAAGTTTATCAACAGGGACTTCAACAAAAAGGATGGGACTTTTAAGGGACTGACTAGGAACAAAGTCAAGTGTAAGGGCATGAAGCTTGGATTGGAGGTATGGATACAGGACATCATCAATGAACCTTTCGTTATTCTGAGGGGCAGTTGTACTGAAAACAGGGCCTTAGTCTCCTGAAGATCTGCTCATTTTGTTTGATGGAGGAATAAAGAGGCCCCATTTGAAAAAAAATCTTCATTTTGACAGCAAGACTGTTATACCCCAATATCCTAGTGAACTTTCTCTTCCTATTTAATTTCAGAACTCTCTCCTTCTCTCTCTGTCTGTCTCCTAGAATGTAGACTTGAAACCATGGGGGCCAAGTTAGACACAGATATAAGTGAAGGACTCAACTGTATACTTGGAATTGCCTTTAATGACTAAAGCTTTCACACTGAGTCAGGCTATAGGTTGTTGATTGCCTTGTAAATGCATTTCTATTACATCCCAGCAGGCAGGTCTGCTGGAGGCATGCAATTGACAACCAAGAGTGTAGGTGGTAGGAGTCACAGCAGGGGGAATGAGGGAGAAGGTGTTGAGAAGGAAGGAAATATCTGAGGTCACAACCTTGAGGAGCTATCAGAAGCATTAGACTCTTGCGAAAACATTTTTGGAGTTGGAAGATGGTTATATGAAGATGGCTCACCATTCATTCCCACATTCACCAAGTGTTTATTGAGAATCTGCTATGTTCCAGTCACCGTTCTAAATTCTTGATATGACAAATAGACAAGGTCCCTCCCTGTAGGGCTTGCTTTTGTAAGTGTAATTAGACTATACAATTAGCAACCATTAAGCAAGATAAACTTGAAATGTCATAATGGCACTGACCTGTGGTGCTGGAGAAGACTCTTGAGAGTCTCTTGGACAGCAAGGAGATCAAACCAGTCAATCCAAAAGGAAATCAACCCTGAATATTCATTGGAAGGACTGCTGAAGGTGGAGCTCCAATACTTTGGCCACCTGATGCGAAGAGCTGATTCATTGAAAAAGACCCCAATGCTGGGGAAGATTGAAGGTGGGAGGAAAAGGGGATGACAGAGGATGAGATGGTTGGATGGCATCACTGACTCAATGGACATGACCTTGAGCAAACTCTAGAAGATAGTGGAGGGAAGGGAAACCTGGTGTGCTGCAATCCATGGGGTGGTAAAGAGTCAGACATGACTGAGTGACTCAACAACAACAACAAAGAGAGGCAAAGAAACTGGGTAAAGCAATGTTTCTAGGGAGGACCTCTTAGATAAGGTGATCAGGGAAGAGAGACCTTTCTGGGAAAAAAAAAAAAAAAGATTTTATCTGAGACCCATAGGATTAAAAGATCCAGTCATTAAAGATCAGCGGGGACGGGGGATGTTTCAGGCAGTGCTACGGCACGTGCAAAGGCCCTGAGGTGGAAATAAGCCTAAAGTGTATGCAGAATACATAGAAAGACTAATCCAGCTGAAGAAGAGTTGAGTGCTCTGGGATGAGTCTGGAGTGGGTAGAACTTTCAAGGCCATGGTAAGGAGGTGTATACTTTCCTGTGTGCGTTGCATAGCACTCACACATCTTACCCTTGTTGAAATGCATGAGCACTGGGTCTAGAGGGCTGTGATACATGAACTCATGTAGGGCACAACCATAGTTTGATTTCAGATTACTGTTTCATGTCAGGCACTGGGGTATGCAACACTGAAAGCTATTAATGTAAATTAATGATTGCTCCTGCTGGCTTTGTTACCGTTTACTCCAATGAAGGATTAATAAATGTGGCATGCCTTGAAAATTTGCATCCATTAAAAACCTTACCGTCGTGGGGGCGCCACTGATCCCCTTTGGGGGGGGCGGGGTCTAAGAATAAAAAGGGACACCATGCTGCTGTCACAAGTAGTATTCGGTATAAACTGATTAAAATGAGATCATTGATGGGAAAGCACTTTGGAAAGAGAAACTCTGTAATTATGAGGCGGTGCTCAAGATAAGCATGACATTCACAGTCTAGGTACTTCTGACACATACTTGCAGTGGAAGAGATTACCATGTGTTAATCCCTGCCTCATGCCAGGAGCTTTCTTAAATGTAATTACTTTTCATCCTGATAACCCTTGGAGGTAGGTATTATCCCCATTTTACAGATCATGCAACTGAGTTTCATAATAGAGAAATAATTGGCCCAGCATCTCACAGCTAGGAACAGGAAGAGCTCAAGTTTTTATCCAAGATTGTCTGACTCTAATAACACTGCATTGAAAGAGAGGTATCTAAATCCTCGGCAGCCACACACTGAGTTGATGGAAGAGTTTGAGAGGTCCTTGAATTTTCCTCACCAGAACTGACAACCAGATATGTGAACTATATTACTGCTCTTTCTTTAAAAGTGAGAACTCCACATTTCAAAGACTGGCTGCAGCAAAACGTCGGGTGAAACACAGAGCCTTGTAACTCATGGAGGTGGGTATGAGTCCTGGCTCTGCTTCTTGCTTGAAGTCTGTGGACAAATTATTTAACCTCTTTGGGACTCTGCTCATTCATTATAAAATGGGAATAATAAGAGCACCTACCTCTTAGGATGTTGTAAGGATTTACTGAGATAAAGCATGGAAATTGCTTAGCACCATGCCTGGTGTATAATAAGCTCGTACTAAAAGCTACCTATTATTTTTCCCTTCCCATAGAGATTTGAACAATATAATATAGAGAAAGTAGAATTTATCGTTGTAACTGCCATATTAACAGCCACCATTTTGTTGGAAGAACAGACAAGGCATGATTGTTTTGATTTTGCTGAAGTCTGGAAAAAATTCCTGAAGTCTTAGATTCTTTGAACCTGAGTTTCTCAGCCTTGGATGCAAAACCGAATCACTCGGGGAGATTTTGATAAATACTAGGAGTCCCTCTTGAGATAGTCTGACTTGGCTGCTCTGGGGTGGAGACTGAATGTTGACATCTTCTAAAGCATCCTGGGTTGAGAAGTTGAGAACCACTGTTTCCTATTGGCTGTAGAGTTTAGGGGTCATGGGGTAACTTCCCTCTGCTTCACCAGACTTAGCTTAGTTGGGACAGATGGGTGACACCACAGTAGTGTTATATCTCCCTCGTGGCACCCGTTCTTCTCCCTTTTACAGCCACTAGCTCTGTGTGTGCGTGTATGTGTGTGTGCGCACGTCCGTGTGTGCCTGTGCCTGTCTGTCTGCCTGTCTTTCAGGACTAGCCTCATGCAAGCATAGATTTCTCTAGGTTCTCTCAAAGCCTTCCAAGGAAGTAAACTTGTTTATAAAAATGACCCCACTACTTAGTGACTCCTGGGTGTGTTTTAAATAGGATGCAAAGTTGGGTGTGATTCAGCCTTTTCAATCAGCTTCTTCCTCAGCAGGGAGTCATTGAAGCCATCCAATTATCCTTCAGAAACATCACTTCACACCTATAATGAAGTGTATCAGAATGAAGTCTTGGCTGGCATACTTGGGTCCTGTCCTGGGTTGTTTATATTTATTTACATTTTCAGCTTGCTCAGGAGTATTTGGTTCCCTGGGTTGCAATTCAAATGAGCCTTTAAATATTTTTATGTGATGCTGCTGAGTTTGAGTTCTAGGCATCAGGGAGCTCCAAAGCACAGGGCAGCAGTGATTTATGTGGTTTCCTATACACAGATAGACCAAGGCATTAAGGAATGGGGGTGGGCAGCCAGCCTGTGCTTGGTTTCATTAGGATCCAGTGTAAAGTACGTGTGATAGAGGCAGGAGTGTTTCTCCTCCCAGTCGAGATGAATTGGTCTCATAAGCAGACATGGAGACAGGAGGAGAGACGTATGTGTGGGGGATGGTGTGCCTTCAGCAAGATCAGCAGCAATTGGAACCACGTAAGTTGGATAACTATACTCTGCAGCGCCAAGAGGCAGGTATTGCCAACCTATTAAGGACGTCATTGGCATTTTGATTGGACATCCAGAAATTGATGCACTGCCTTTGGTTCTATTATGCTTTCAAACTTTAATTAAGTTTATACCTCTCCCACCTGGACCTCATAAATAGTTAGCCTCCGAGTAAGTCATTTGTCATGGAGGGGCTCTTATGAGTAGATTCATCTTCTAAACAACATTATTATTGCCTGAAGTCTTGCCTTAAATCCATCAACTCAATACAGGCTTCATTGCCTTACTCGATTTTGACATATTATCCCAAGGGGTTGTTTTCTGATGGGCAAGTGGCTAATTCATTACATTATCACAAGGTGGGAGAATGCAGATACATTATAACCTTTTTAAGTGATGTGACTGGTGATTAAAGAGAATTAAATTGAACTTCAGGGTTTTTTTTTTTTTTTTT
>SJYQ01007498.1:499463-513188 GCA_006410935.1 Redunca redunca
TTTTTTTTTTTTTTTTTCTATGTAAGTTAATCTATTTGCTTTTGTGAAAGGTCAACCTCTTGGACCAAACTGAGGCCATCTCAGCTTAAATCTAAAGATACCCCTTTTGAGGGTGGTGGGAAGTTGTCTTCCTCAGGGGCTGATGGGACTGTATATTGGCATGGCTTCTGAGAAACAAACTGAAAGAATCTACAAGTTTGGAAATGAGTCTTCCTAGGACATAGAAAGGCCACTTTCAATCATGTGCCTTGGACAAACTTTTACATGTATGCAAAGACGTGTGCAAGCACATTCACTGCAGCCATGCTTGCAATGGCAGACATTTGTGAATAACACAAAGGCCCACCAGTGGAGGCAGGGATAAGGGAAATGTGTGTTTTCACATGATAAACTAGTTGCGTCCATTGGGAATGCATGTAGGTCTTCTTTTAATGTGATGCTGCACCTTGATCCCTTGCATCAATACAAATGGGCTCAGACGCAACATGCAGAGCAATGTTGTGGGCAGGAAAACACAGCAACTGGGGAACAGACACTGAGCTCTTGCCAATGGCTACCTGGGAGGGTACTGTGGGCGAGGGGAGCGGACCTGGCACCCTGGTATCAGCACTACCTGTAATGTTCAGTTTGTTTTAAAGAACGGAAATAAGTATGGCAAAATAAATATATGTATATTTTAAGGTAGTAGGAATATGAGTGTTTTTTCTCTCTCTCTCTTTTTGGTCCCTCTTATTACTTTTTAAAGCTCTCAAAGGACGATGAGAGGAAGAAAGAGGAAGTTCAGTGACAGGCAAACCTGGGGTCTGCCATGAAGGATTGTCTTCTGCACCCCCAAGGAAGAAATCTAGCTTTGCCTATGCAAGAGGCTATTGAGGGATGTCTGCCCAACAGTTGGGTCTCCTTTCTTCACTTCTGATTATTCACTAAGGAATTTGGTCTTTGTGTTTGACTTACTCTTTGCCCTAGGGGCCATAGAGGTCAACTTTTCTCTGTGTTTGGATTTGCCAAAACATCCCGTTCCAACTACTTGGCACTTACGTTGTTAGATAGAAGACTCATTGCTTTTGATGAAAATGATATCTGTGACATTAGGGGGGAAATTACATGTCAGTTGAAGGTAGGACCCCAGTCCCTGTTCATTAAGCTCCTGGGACTTCTCCGCCTGCCTGTTCTACCACCAGTGGCTCAGTCATCCTGGGACAGACATCTGATTCCCAATATTTGGCAAGAAGGGAAAGAAGAGGCTTGTTTCTTCTGATGAGATGACATAAAGGTTTCAGTCCCCAGTGTCAGAAGTTCCAACCAATATTGTTTTTGGCATCTGGACACTCACTCAGCATTTACTCAAGTCGTGATTGTATCTTCAATCACAAGCATGAAAGTAAGGGGGGTAGTGAAGCCTGCAGTTGGACTTCAACTGCAGGACAAGGTGGGGCTGGCTGCTGCCACCTTTGCAGTGTTCCCTGCTGTCGTGAGTGGGATGGGAACTAGGAAGGTAGATTGACTGAGATGCATGAGGCTTCTAAGAGAACAATCCAACTTCCCAGTGCTGTTCTGTTTTCTCTTTGCCTGGGAACCAGGGTTGTTGTTCAGTCGCTCAGTCATGTCCGACTCTTTGCGATGCCATGGACTGCAGCACACCAGGCTCCTCTGTCCTCCGCTATCTCCCAGAGTTTGCTCAAATTCATGTCCATTGAGTTGGTGATGCCATCCAACCATCTCATCCTTTGCTACTCCCTTCTCCTTTTGCCTTCAATCCTTCCGAGCATCAGGGTCTTTTCCAGTGAGTCAGCTCTTCACATCAAGTGGCCAGAGTATTGAAGCTTCAGCTTCTGTATCAGTCCTTTCAATGAATATTCAGAGTTGATTTCCTTTAGGATTGATTGGTGTGATCTCCTTATTTGACACTTGGAGCAGTATTCGGAAGTTATTTTCTTGGCTGTCATCTAACTTTGAAGTTAGATGTTCATAATGTATTAATTCAACTGATATTTATTGATTACTAACCACTTGGTAGACCTTGAGCTTATAACTTAGGAAAAAATGGTTCAAAGAAAGACTTGTACCCTCAAGATACTCCCAATATAGTATGACAGAGAAACAACTAAGGTTGAGTGTAACACATGTTTAATAAGCATTGAGCATGTGCAACAGTCCCAGACTGTAGACTGGTGCCTTTGTGAAACTTAAGGCACTTCAGTGTCATGGGGTGTGGACTGGGAAGGAGAGGAATGTTGAATAAAGTGCCTACAACTCCCTTCTCACTCATTACTGGCTGTATACCTTGGGCCAATTATTTAACTTAGCTCTCTCATCTGTAAGTGGGGTAATAACCTCTTAAGGCTAGAATGAGTATTACCTGAGGCAGCAAAGATAAAGAGTCATTTTGAAAGCTGTGTTCAGATGCTGTGGTACCATTACACAGAGCAGATAAATGGAAACAACATAAAAGTTATCCTACAGTTTATGTCTAGAGCACTGACTTCCCTGAGAGACATGTTAGAGAAAGTTATGGTAATGTCAGTCTCAAATCAGCACCTTCCCTAGGATGACTGGCTATCCAAGTTTGCCTGTTTCTGCCTTAGTTTTAGCACAGAGAATTCCAAATCTGTGGACCTACCCTCACCACCCTCCCTCCCCGAGTCCCAGGCAAGTTGGGACAGATGGTCACCCTGATCTCCACTCCTGGCTCTGCTGTCAGAATCCAAACATGTGGTACCTATCGTCTCAATAGTGAGTGCACATTTTATATTTTAGAGAATTAAATCAGATTACGGTTGTCATCTCTACCAGCCGGCTTCGGAGAGAAAGCTCTCTCTACTCAGTACAGTTAAGGAAACAGACAGAGTGTGTAATGGTTTTGTTTTGCTTTTACCTAAACTCATAGTTGAAATATTTCTTCTATTTGTTTGCAAGAGTTCAAGTTTTAGTAAAAAAAAAAAAAAACCCAGCATATATGTACTTTGATAAATCAATACAAGAATTGNAAAAACAGCATATATGTACTTTGATAAATCAATACAAGAATTGATCCAACCAGGTCAAGCTCTCCAGCTGACCTGATCTTAATGCATTGTGAAAGTATTTCTATTTATTAAACTCTTATAAGTCTAAGCAAAACCTGCAAGAAATGGTGTTTAGGTATGAAAGAAATGGAGCTTAGGAGGCTAAATTTAGGTAACACCTGAGTTGTGCTGCTGCTAAGTAGAATTTAATAGATGTGCATCTTTGCAATCTTTGTATGTGTCTGGCATGACAATTTATTTTGTTTGTCAGAAATGAATACTTAAGGGGGTGAAAAAGAGCTTTTTGAATTGCAACAGGAATTTCATATCAATGAGGGCCATTTTCATTTAAAGGCTACTCATTTTCCATAGCAAGGGATAACTTATGTTTGGGGCAAGCCTGATGCCCTTGCTTGGCCAGGTGGAAGTCTGGAATACATTTTGGCCTCTTAAAACATGTATTCCCTGTTTGTGAGAATAGAGGTGACTCCTGCATGTCCAAGATGCCCGAGGACAGCTTTTTCCTCTTTAGCTCTGAGATGGTGTGATTGGACTGGTCCAACCATGAACTAGGTGGTGAGTGGCTTTAACTGGTCTCCATGGGTTTTACTAGAGAGAAAGTCATTACCTACTCAGGGAGACATGCTGGTCTACTAAATGCCCATCTCTTGGGACTCAGACAAGTCAGCGTACAGCTCTACAAACACTGTCATCAGTAGGTCAGTACCTACCACAAGATGTTGTGAGAACTGGATAATATAATGGATAATATAATAAATGTAACCTCCTTGACACATGAAGAAGACACTTAGTAAATACAAATATCTTCACTATCATTATTAATTTGCCTTTTTTTTTTTTTAAAAAAAGGGAATCACTCTTTTTTTAAAAAAATATTTATTTATTTGGCTGTGCCGGGTCTTAGTTGTAGCATGCAGGATCTTTTGTTGTGGCTTGTGAACTCTTAGCTGAGGCATATGGGATATAGTTCCCTGACCAGGGATCGAACCCAGGCCCCCTGCATTTGGAGTGCCAAGTCTGAGCCACTGGACCACCAGGGGAGTCCTTAATTTACCTTTTTTTGTTTTTTTTTTTAACTTCTCCCGTTAGACTTTGATGAACTTGAGGGTAGTTTCTTGATTTTACTTTCCTCTGTATCTTAGAAACTTAGCAGAAAGCCTAGTACACAATCAACATTACATAAATGTATTTTAAATGAATGGATAGATAAAGAAGACTGAATTTTTTAGGAGTGACCTCTTTCTCTGAGAAGTCATGTTCTCTTGAACTGACCGCAGACCCTGACAATATGCACTTCTGATTTTGCGTGCCTAGTATTCACTTGCCCTTATTGCAATGACACCTGGATTTTGCTTTGGGAAACTATTGGGCTGGCCAAAAAGTTCATTGGGGTTTTTCGTAAGATGTTATGGAAGATGTTTTGTAAGATGTTCCCAGGAGGTGGCAGTTTACAGGAGACTGTCAAGTAGCCCCATACTTCTAAAGAAGAGAGGCAAGGGACTGACACAGATCAGTCTTACTCTTTGTCCCAGAATCAAATCTTGAGTGGGGTGACACAGAGATGGAAAAGAGAGACTTACTCACCCTGACTGTAACTTTCAGAGGCGGCCACTGCCTGGATTCCCAGAGCTGGCTTTTAAGCTTTCCTTCATTTCTCTGAACTTCCCAATATCCCTCTAACAAATTATCTGTTTGGCATGATCTCCATAGTTAGTTTCTGTTGCCCACAACCAAAGAACCCTGAGTGATAAAAGAAGATTGGGATATAGGCAATGCAGCACATAGGCTCTGGGAAAGTGGTCCCTTCATGATCTGAGTTGGTAGGAGATCAGGGGTGCTGGTCTGGTCTGGGCAGTTGGTAGACCAGTTCTCTCCTAAAGGACATGCACAATTGGAATGGTTCTGCTGAAGTCTGAGGCCAGCCGAGCAGACTGTGATCATAGGAACATTAACTTGTCTCTATCAAGAAGAAAACACGCTTTAGCAAATTTGAAAGGTAAACAGTAGATGGCAGAATGTTATGTAATGCTCTCCAATGGCCGTGTTAGATCGAGTTTTAGTTCTTTGTAGCTGGTGAAATGAAACTGATTGCATCATCAGAAATTTTTTTCAACATGACTGCTATATATTTGCATGTTAAAATGCAAAGGGCTCCCAGTCCCATATGTGGTTGGGTTTACTCAGCAAGGCACTTACAGTAGGTGCTCTGGCCTGCTTGGGTCCCCTGGGACTGAAGTTTCCAGGCTGGAATTGGGATGTTCCTTATTGGATACACTGGTATTGGATAGAATTTTCTATCAATTCAACCACCATTTATGGTGTGCCCTCATGCAACATACTGTACAGGTGTAGACTTTGGGTGAATAGGAGGTGTGATCAGGAGACTCGAACATAACGTGGACATTTCATGCCTCTGTACAATCCCTTCCCTTGTGTTTGGGTAGGACCTGTGACTTAATGCCAACTGATAAATTAAAACAAAGGTAATGCAATGAAATGTCACTCTCTTGATTAAATTTATGTATGTGCACACTATATATTGAGTTGGCCAAAATGTTCATTTGGGTTTTTCCATAAGATGTTATATATTTATACATATATATACACACATGTATATATAATATTTATTCTNGCTGCTAAGTCGCTTCAGTCATGTCTGATTCTGTGCGACCCCATAGACGGCAGCCCACCAGGCTCCCGCCCCGTCCCTGGGATTCTCCAGGCAAGAACATTGGAGTGGATTGCCATTTCCTTCTCCAATGCATGAGAGTGAAAAGTGAAAGTGAAGTCGCTCAGTCATGTCCATCTCTTTGCAACCCCATGGACTGCAGCCCACCAGGCTCCTCCATCCATGGGATTTTCCAGGCAAGAGTACTGGAGTGGGGTGCCACTGCCTTCTCCATAAATATGTATAACAAGCAATAATATACATGTGCATATATACATATATATGTATGTATGCATATATACATTTGATTGTCATTATTTATAAAATAGTTACACTCTATAAAGGTGTTATAATTTATCAGTTCAGTTCAATTCAGTCGCTCAGTCGTGCCTGACTCTTTGCGACACCATCAATCACAGCACGCCAGGCCTCCTTGTCCATCACTAACTCCCGGAGTTCACTCAGACTCATGTCCATCGAGTCAGTGATGCCATCCAGCCATCTCATCCTCTGTCGTCCCCTTCTCCTCCTGCCCCCAATCCCTTCCAGCATCAGAGTCTTTTCCAATGAGTCAACTCTCATGCATGCATGAGGTGGCCAAAGTACTGGAGTTTCAGCTTTAGCATCACTCCTTCCAAAGAACACTCAGGTCTGATCGCCTTTAGAATGGACTGGTTGGATCTCCTTGCAGTCCAAGGGACTCTCAAGAATCTTCTCTAACACCACAGTTCAAAAGCATCCATTCTTCGGCACTCAGCTTTCTTCACAGTGCAACTCTCACATCTATACATGACCAATGGAAAAACCATAGCCTTGACTAGACAGACCTTTCTTGGCAAAGTAATGTCTGTGCTTTTCAATATGCTATCTAGATTGGTCATAACTTTTCTTCCAAGAAGTAAGCATCTTTTAATTTCATGGCTGCAGTCACCATCTGCAGTGATTTTGGAGCTCAAATTTATAGGTAATGTAAATATGGGCATATACACACATAAATGTGTATATGTACATGTATATGTACATATTTCCCCTAGGACCAAAGGAACTGTGGTTCAGTATTCACTACCTCAGTATTGCCAGTGAATATTTGTGTATTATACATTTGTCTCACATAGATTATAATCTTAAGCCCTGGAAACAGCTTATCTTGGTAGATTCTGTTTTCTTTATTTTGCCAGAGAGAGAATGGGGCTCAGAAGTAGTAAGTGGCTCATCTTCGGCCACCATGTACCAGGTGCCAGTTGGGTTAAATCCCATCTGTGTGGTGTTGTGCTGTGCTTAGTCACTCGGTCGTGTTCTCCTCTTTGTTCCCTGGCCTCAAAGCTGGAGCTCTTTTGCACTGCTCTTTTTTTTTTTAAAAAAAATATTTATTTATTTATGTGGCTGAGTCGGCTCTTAGTTGTGGCATGCAGGATCTTCCACTGTGGCACACAGACACTCTAGTTGTGGCTCAGGGGCTTAGCAGTTACGGCACGCAGGCTTAGTTACTCTGAGGCATGTGGGATCTTAGTTCCCTGACTAGGAATCAAACCTACGTCCCCTGCATTACAAAGCAGATTCTTCACCAACTAGACCACCAGGGAAGTCCCTTTGCCCTGCTCTCACCTGCCCTCTCCCGTCTGCATCCTCCAGTCATCATCGCTGAGATAAGATGTCAGAGCCTTGCCTCATTGTACTTCAGCTGGGAATGTGTCAGGCAACTCAGATTTTTCTTGCTATGTGCAGTCTTGCACAAACGTCACCCAAAGTGCTTCATGTATTGATTTTGAGGTTATAAGAAATCTTAGCAAGTAGGCTAATTCACAAATGCCCACAAGTAGTGAGGATTGACTCTGTGTGTGTTAATGCTAGTGGATGCACAGAGAAAACTCCCCTTGCTGGTTTTGAAGAAGGAAGCTACTATATGGTGAGAGGGGCCTTTGGAAAGGGCCATGGCAAGAAACTGCCAGGCAGCCTCTAGGAGTTGGGAGCAGCTCTGACCAGCAGCCAGCAAGAAAAAGGACCTCAGTCCTACAGCTTTAAGGAGATGAATTCTACTAATGACCTGAGGGAGCCCGGGGTGGACTTTTCCTCAGCTGAGCCTCTGATGAGACCCAGCCTCAACCAGCAGCTGGATTTCCACTTGGTGAAGATGCTGCGTGCAGGACCCCACTAAGCTTTGCCTGGACTCCTGATCCAGAGATACAATTCGATAATTAAATATTACTTAATAATAAACTCAAGATTCTGAGTTTGCGATGGCTTGTTATGCAGCAGTAGAAAGACATGCAGGAAGTGAATGCTCATGCCTTCTTAACATGAGGACCTGAATCCCTGGTGAAGAAGCTTATCTTCTTCCAGGGATATTGGTGTGAAACCCGGTTGTTGGGAACCCAAGCAACAGGTATGGTGGGGTCACTAGGACACGGCCCACAGAATGTAAGAGTCCTGAGGCCAGGCCAGAGGGATGCAGTCACTGGCAGCTGAGACATAAAGACATGAGGCACACCTGGGAGGCCAGGTAACAATGGGGGCACCAAGGTTAAACCTGTGGTACAAGCAGTCTATCAGCTGAAAGGAGAAGATAGGTAGGTTCTGAGATGAAAGCAACTATGCAGCTTTGCAAATGTCTAGACTCACCCCATAATTCACCGTTTTCCCAGTCGCCCCTGATCCTGGGATGTCATGTTGGGGTGTTTTAAGTGTCAGGAAGTTTTCAGATCTCTGTGAAGGCACTATTCTGGTTGCCATGGAAGACAGCTTAGTGGACAGACGTGGGTGTATTGCATCCTGGTGTGAGTTGTTAAGCACATCAACCTTTCTGTTGCCAGCAGTCCCCTTAGATGATAAATCTCCTCCCTCCTGCCAATGGGCACTTTAACTCTTTCCTGACACTAATTTCATAAGTAGGAGATGACAGCTGTGGGTAATGAGACTTGGAAACCATCCAAACTTTTGCATTAAGAGAAAATGACTTTCAGTTTACAATTAGTGCATTTCTAATTTACTTTAAAAACATGCATAAATATGCATACATACACACAGAGAAACAAAAAAAAATCTGAAACTGCATGAAAACATTACAGTGGTTGTGCCTGTGTGGAAGATATGGCGATGAATTTTATTTACTTTTGTCTTTTTAGCTTTTTCCTTTTTGTTCTATACACAGTGCTTATAGAATAACAAAAGGTTAAAAAACTCATTATATATTGGGGGAAAAAGAAAATTCTTTCTTAGAGGTCAGGCCCTTCTTTCAATCATGCTCTGTGGACAGTGGGTGGTGACGGATTTGAGTGTAGGCATGTGCCAAGGATGCAGCAAGCATTCTGGTTTCAGAACTTTTGGTGCCAGTGAAATTCAATAATCTTAAATGTCACCTTCAGAGACTCCCTCTTCCCTGCTCTGTCCAAGCTGAAGCCTGCAGTTTTATTTTGTGTTTTGGCTGGGCTGGGTCTTTGTTGCAGCGCACAGGCTCTTCATTGCAGTGCTCCGGCTTCTCTAGTTATGGCACAAGGGCTTAGTTGCCCTGCGGCACGTGGGATCTTAGTTTCCCAACCAGAAGTCGAACTCGAGTCCAGTTCATTGCAAGGTGGATTCTTAACCACTGGACCAAGGTCATTAGATGTTTTGATTCCCTTTGCCTGGAATGCTCCTTTCTCGCTCCTTATAAACAGTAACTTCCTGCTCCTTAAACCCAGCTCAAGTGTTGGCTCTCTGTGGATGCTCCCATCACTTAGAGGAGGCTGGGGCTTCGTTAGGGGACCCTCCTCTGTGCTGCCTCAGCCTACCACCCATCACAGGTTGTAAAGGCCCCGGCAGTGCCTGTTTTCCCCAGTGTGAGTAGATGTCTTTTATATCCATTGCCAGTGTCTGTCGTAGAGCTTGGGGGCACAGAGTAAAGTGCTCTGTAAGTGAGATAAATTTGAGCTTAGCTCTCATTTTCCCTCAGAGTTGAAAATGGAGCCCAACTGCGCTTGGCTCAGAAGTAACCCTAATAGGGTAAGAGCAAACATTGTGCAAAACCAAGATGGGTAGCCAGGCACTTTGCATTCTGCATTTTTCACGCCCTAACTGGGGTATGCATGCAAGCCTGAGGGGTAATGATTTACCAAGCTCATTTTCCAAGACTGTTATCCTTCATCTTGACACACTATTAGAATCATTTAATTATCACTATTTTGCCTTGTCATTACAGAGCTGCTGCGATCCATTATTTAGGGTTTTCGGGTTTTCTGCCTTCTACCTACCCAGTGGGGGCAGAAGTTGAGATTTCCTGTGCGATTTGGGTTCTGTAACTTCAGGCACACAGACTCCTAAGTGAAATCAGCAGGAGTCTGGGGGTGGTTTGGAGGATCGGCTGGTCTCTGTTCTTCCTGAGAGCTGACTGATACTCATGGTACTCTGTGGTGTTTCCTTTCCCACAAACACTCTAGGATCATCCCTGCTCTGGGATTCGGGTTTCTCTGCCTGCTGCACTCGTTCCCAGGGGTTTTGTCAAACCGGTTTCTTCAAATGATGCCTCTTAGAGGTGTGGGCTCCGAACCTTGATTTAAATTAGATCACTTACTGCTCCCATCATTATTATTATATTTCTGTAGGATTCTTTTTGATTTCTAATTCTAAATGTAATACTATATATTTCCTTAATAAATCTGGAAATACAGTAGTGTTTAAAAATCTCCCTAAATAATCCTACCGTCTTCATATTGATGATGATAATATATTTGGGGTATTTCCTTTCAGTTTTTTCCTATGCATTTAATTTTTTACTTGGTTTTTAATTGTATTACAGAAAATTTCAAACACATTGAAAAGTAGAAAGTTTAACAAGTTCCTATGTACTTACCACCCAACTCCAACAATCATTACCCATGTATTGAGGCAAATAGTTATGAAGGAGAGCTTCTTTATAGAAAAGCCACAGATATAACAGCAAGCAGGATGATAAACCCCCCAGCAATCCCTAAAAATCATTAGAAAGTCACTGTTATGCAGCTCCTAATGAAATAAGAGTTTGTCAATAATAATCAATAACTGCTGAAACCACGAAGTAACAGGATGATGGGGAATTTGATGATGGATGGATCCGAATGATACCACCTGAACCCACTGCTCAGTCTTAGAATCACTAACAGTGGGGAAATTAGACATATCTATGCAATATACAATACCCAGTCCTATCTGTGATGTGCTAACATTAAAAAGAAAATAAATCGCATGTAAATCTAACATAGCTTTTAAACCTAATTGACAGTTGTAGAAAATATGAGGTTAGAGGGAAATGTTAAACATGATTTTAAGTTTGGATAAAGTCAGAGAAATCTAGAAAGTAGGAAATCCTAGCAGAAAATTAGAGAATATACACATAAATTGAATCTTTAAAAATACCTATGTAAACTCACTTGCTTATTCTTAAAAGGTTGATCACCATCTTTCCTTTTAAAAATTAGAGAATAATATAATGAACTTCCTGTACCTACCTTCTGGCTTCAGTACATCTCTATTTTATATCTCATTATCATACATTTGCTGCAGAATTTGTAGAGATTTTTAAAAAACTGATTGTCACTGCCATTGCTGTTCCCCTTCCCGTTGTCTTCCTTTGATGCCTTAATTATTATTCTCATAGATATTGTCTAAATTCTTATGAATCCACAGGAAAAAATATATCTCATGCATCTTTCCTCAACATTTTTTTAAGTCTACATTTTCACAGGCAACACTAGTCTATTCCATTTATTTTCTGTGTAACGTTTCCCCGTATGACTATATCATGATTAGTTATCCTTTCTCATGTTGATGGACATCCAGATTATTTTGAACATTTTCAAACAAGGCTCCAACTAAGATTTGTCAGTGCACATCCTGGTGTTGACATTAAATGTGCAGAAGTGAGACTGCACAGTCAGAGGGTATGTGCATCCTCAGGTTGTTTCTAAAACTAAGTCTTCCCTATTTTTAATCTCTTGCACCTCTATTTGAATTTAAAGAAGAGTGTGTTAAATTTTGATGAAAAGTTATTATAATTTTTATATGAAGTACATTGATTTTACAGATTTATCTGAGAAGAGTTTACATCTTTATGATATTATTTTCTTATTTATGAATATGGTATATGCCTCACTATTTTTGAGGCCTTCCTTCATGTCTGTAAATTACATGTATGTGTATATATGCATATACATATATATATTTAATATATGTGTGTGTATATATATATCCCTGGAGGAGGGCATAGCAATCACTCCAGTATTCTTGCCTGGAGAAAGCTCTGGACAGAGGAGCCTGAGAGGCTACAGTCTATGGGGTCACAAAGAGTCAGACACGACTAAAGCAACGTGGCCCATGCACATACACACACGCATATAAAGTTGTTTATATATTTAAATTATGTATGTATAAATTCTCTCTCCATATGTATGTATAATATATATTTATATTTAATTTAAATAATATGAACATTTATTTCTTGGTATCTTAGAGGTTTTTTTGTGTCATGTGAATGGAATATTTTCTATTATGTAAATTTGAACTGTTTATTTTATTCCAGATATTTGCTGTTGTTACTCAGTCACTGCGTTGTGTCTGACTTCTTGTGACCCCATGGACTGCAGCATGCCAGGCTTCCCTGTCCTTCACTATCTCCCAGAGTTTGCTCAAACTCATGTCCATTGAGTTGATGATGTCATCCAACCATCTTATCTTCTGTCGCCCCCATCTTCTCCTGCCCTCAATCTTTCCCAGCATCAGGGTATTTTCCAGTGAATTAGCTCTTCATATCAGGTGTGTATGGATGTGAGAGTTGGACTGTGAAGAAATCTCAGTGCCGAAGAATGGATGCTTTTTAACTGTGGTGTTGGAGAAGACTCTTGAGAGTCCCTTGGACTGCAAGGAGATCCAACCAGTCCATTCTAAAGGAGATCCATCTTAGGTGTTCATTGGAAGGAGTGATGCTAAAGCTGAAACTCCAGTACTTTGGCCACCTCATGCGAAGAGCTGACTCATTGGAAAAGACTCTGATGCTGGGAGGGATTGGGGACAGGAGGAGAAGGGGACGACAGAGGATGAGATGGCTGGATGGCACCACGGACTTGATGGGCATGAGTCTGAGTGAACTCCAGGAGATGGTGATGGACAGGGAGGCCTGGCGTGCTTCGATTCATGAGGTAGCAAAGAGTCAGACATGACTGAGTGACTGAACTTAACTGAACTGAACTGAATCAGGTGCCCAAAGTATTGGAGCTTCAGCTTCAACATCATTCCTTCCAAAGAATAGTCAGAGTTGATTTCCTTTAGGACTGACTGGTTTGATCTCCTTGTAGTCCAAGGGGATCTCAGTGTCTTTCTCCAGCACCACAGTTCTGGATATAACAATACTATTGCTTTTTGTATATTGATCTTTATTCAGAAATATTGCTAAATTATTTATAATGCTAATAACTTGGTTATAGATGTTCTAGGTCTTGGATATTCTGTTTGTGTTATCCGTATCATTTGTGAAGACTGTTTTGGCTCTGCTTTTCCAATCTATAGATGTTGTACATAATGTAATACATTAAATGATATTTATCAAATTACTGTATTATTATCTTTATTGATGCCACATGTATTGTTGTTTTGTTAGCTAGAAGATCAAGATAACAGTGATGAATAAAAGTGGTGATTCTTTTCCTATTTCTGACAGTAGTAAGAATCCATCTATAATTTTACCTTGAAGCATGATTGTTGCAGGGGGTTTTGATAAATAACCTTATTGGGCTATAAAAATTCTCTACAACACTTAGTTTGCTAAGTTTTTTATAATGAATGAGTATTAAATTTTATAAAATACTTGTTCAGCATCTATTATTATATGTTGTCTTCTTAATTTTTTAATGTAGTACATTACATTTTGTAATGTAGTACATTCCTTAATAGGAATTCTGGTTCTGAACCATTATTGGATTTTAGGGATATACCTATTGGATTATGATGTACTATTATTTTTAGATCCTGATGGATCCAGCTTTATAGTGTTTGAGATTTTTACATCTTCACTGATAAGTGAGAAGG
>SJYQ01007498.1:513196-542759 GCA_006410935.1 Redunca redunca
GAAGGCTTATACTTTTTCTCTTCTTATACTGTCCTGGTTTGATTTTGTTACTTTTCTTTTTATATTTTCTGGAAAAATTATATAAGGCAAACGATTATATGTTACTTGAAAATTTGATAAAAATTTTCTAGTATTTTTCTTTTTTGCCTTTAGAGTGAGTATTTTGGACAGGATAAGCAACTTTGGTCACCAATTCTGTTTTGTTTTAGTTATTGGCTCATTGTGGTTCTTCTATTTTCTCTTGTCAATTTTAGTCATTTAGGATTTCCTAAATCACTGCAGATGGTGACTGCAGCCATGAAATTAAAAGATGCTTGCTCCTTGGAAGAAAAGTTATGACCAACCTAGACAGCATATTAAAAAGCAGAGATATTACTTTGCCAACAAAGGTTCAACTAGTCAAAGCTCTGGTTTTTCCAGTAGTCATGTATGGATGTGAGAGTTGGACTATAAAGAAAGCTGAGCACTGAAGAATTGATGCTTTTGAACTGTGGTGTTGGAGAAGACTTTTGAGAGTCCCTTGGACAACAAGAAGATCCAACCAGACCATCCTAAAGGAAATTGGTCCTAAATATTCATTTGAAGGACTGATGCTGAAGCTGAAACTCCAGTACTTTGGCCACCTGATGCGAAGAGCTGACTCATTGGAAAAACCCTGATGCTAAGAATGATTGAGGGCAGGAGGAGAAGAGGACAACAGGGCATGAGATAGTTGGGTGACATGATGGTTGGATGGCTTCACTGACTCAATGGACATGAGTCTGAGTAAACTTTGGGTGTTAGTGGTGGACAGGGAAGCCTGGTGTATTGCAGTCCATGGGGTCGCAAAGAGTCGGACACGACTGAGCAACTGAACTGAACTGAAAAAATTAGACATTCATTGGACATTTCTTTGTTTTTTAGTATGTATGTGCTCATAGTTTACATTTTTATTTTAAAAATATATCTAACAGAAATACCCTACAACCTAGAAATACCACTCTTGGGCATATAACCCAAATATCTGAAGATGGACTTTAAAAACATACATACGTAAATATTTAAATAAGCTCTCTTCACAATAGCTAAAAGGTAGAAACAACCCAAATATCCATCAATTGATGGATGGGTAGACAAAATATGATACATCCATACAATAGAAAATTATTTCTCCATGGAAGGGACACATTTAAGTGAAAGAAGCCAGACCCAAAAGGTCACATAGTGTATGATTCCATTTATATGAAATGTCCAAATTAGACAAATCCATAGAGACAGAAAGCAAAAAATCTTATTAGGATTTTAGGTATTACACTCTGTCTGTAGATCACTTTGGATAAAATAGTCATTTTAATAACATTACATCTTCCAAACCATGAACACAGTGCTGTCTTTTTTTAAAAAAATTAACTAATTGATTAATTTTTATTGCGCTGAGTCTTTGATGCTGCACGCAGGCTTCCTCTAGTTGTGAAGTGTCGGGGCTACTCTCTGTAGTGCTCAGGCTTCTCACTGTGGCGTCTCCTCTTGTGGAGTGTGGGCCCTGGGTGCATGGGCTTCGGGAGTTGTGTCTCGCATGATCCAGAACGCAGCATCAGTAGTGGTGGCATAGGGGTTAGTTGCCCCGTGGCATGTGGGATCTTCCTGGACCAGGGATCGAACTGTGTGTGTGCATGCCTGTTAAGTCCCTTTAATCATGTCCAACTCTGCGACCCTGTGGACTGTAGCCCACCAGGCTTCTCTGTCCATGGAGTTCTCCAGGCAAGAATATTGGAGTGGCTTGCCATTCCCTTCTCTCGGGGGTCTTCCCAACCCAGGGGTCAAACCCGGGTCTCCTATATTTCAGGCAGATTTGTTAGAGTAGTGGTTCTCAAGCAGAGGACAGTTTTGCCCTCTGGGAAACACTTGTCACTGTCTGGAGATGTTTTAGTTGGTCAGTCAGGCTCTGCCGTGTTCCACTGGCCTCTGGTGGGTAGAGCCCAGGGGTTCTGCCAGTCGTACGCCAGTGCACAAAGCAGCCTTCCACCACCAGCATCATCCAACCCAAATATCAGCGATGCCAAGGCTGAGAAACCCATAATGGTTCCATCGCATGGATGTTACCAAGCGTTGTCTTTCCATCCTTTTGTTCTGTTTTTGGTTGTGCCATGTTGCTTGTAGGATCTTAGCTCCCCAGCTGGGGACTGAACCTGGGCCCCAGCAGTGAAAACTCAGAGCCCTAACCACTGGACCCCCAGGGAATTCCCCATTCTGTTTTTATTAATTGAAATTTTTAGCTTAATCTTTTTCAAAATAGTTGTTTGTAGTTAACACTTAAAACAGATTGCCGATATATTTTATCAGTTTCTGGGTTCAACTTTGTTTCTTATGTCCTTCTGTATTTGTTATCTTTTTTCTGAAGTCCACCTTTGATAGTTCGTGGCTCAGATGGTTAAGCGTCTGTCTACAATGTGGGAGACCTGGGTTCAATCCCTGGGTCGGGAAGATCCCCTGGAGAAGGAAATGGCAATCCACTCCAGTACTATTGCCTGGAAAATCCCATGGACAGCGGAGCCTGGTAGGCTACAGTCCGTGGGGTCACAAAGAGTCGGACACGACTGAGCGACTTCACTTTCTTTCTTTCTTAATGGATATGAACTCTCTCAGCCTTGCTGTTCCTGAAAATATAACTGTGTGGCCTTCACTGCTAAATCATGGTGAGATGGATCTGATACATTAGATTCACAGTAGTTTCTCCTAGCATATTGTTAACTTGTGTTCCTTATGGACTGCTTTTTTTTTTTTTTTTTTCAATTCTCAATGTCACTTCTTTGTAGGTAGTAATCTTTTCTCTATGTCAGCTTTTAAGATTTTTCTTTATTTCTTGTGTTTTATGCAGTGTCGGTATGATGCATCTAGATGTGCATTTTATTTATTCTGATTACAACTTTCAGAGGACCCAGGTTACTTCAACTTTGGAAGATTCTCCACGATGATTTCTTGTCACTCGTTCTTTATTACCATCCATATTCATTTCTGGGACTCCCATTAGACGCACATGGAACTTTTCAGTCAGTCGTCCTTATCTCTTGCCTACCCTCCTCTTTGTCTCTTTGACTTTACTGCACTCTGGATGAGCTCTTCAGACTCACCCTGCCTGTGGTCCCGTTTGTTCCCCATGCTCATGTGTGAGCCAGACATTCAGTGGCCAGTCATAGGCAGCATGCCCGCTCTAGGAGCTGAGGCTGGGCATGGTCCAACCCACAGAGCCTGAGAGTAGGCAAGGGAAGGAAAAGTAAAAGAATGCTGCTAACTCCCAAAGGGAGAACAATACCGGGTGGACGGAAACAAGTTGTTCACTGCAAATATGCTGTCCCCTCGATCTGGACTTTTCTTCTTTTCACTGCCTCTCATCTCCCTTCCTCCTTGCCCTAAAGGGCTCAGCAAACTCTATTTATTGTTGAAGATCCTAATGAGTCAATCTTGGCTTCGTGTGATCTGTCTTTTGCACTGCATTATTGGCTAATTGTCTGTCTGCCCTGCCAGACCATGTACTGTCAGCATCAAATACCGTGTCTTCTCCACACTTAGAGCAGAAATAGGATGTAGGTAGAACTTGGCTTCCAAAAGTAATAAAAAAATTGCGAAAGGAAATCATGTGAAAGTTTATTGTGTTTGTAAAGTTAAGAGGTTTCACTGGAGAAAACATCGTGATGCTTAAGTTTGCCTCAAAAGACCACTCTGTAGCCAGGACTGTAGAGATTACAGACATCCAGCATCCTAAATGTACAAGTAGGTGGAGAATCCTTTGATGGCCATCCATCCAGAGGCACATATTATCTGTGGCATGACCAAAAGATAGGTTGTCCGGAGGATTTCCAGGTAACTTCTGACTTCCTGGAGCTTAAGTTTGAATGCCAATTTTGAATAGCCTTAACTTCCTAATTTTTATGGACTGAGAAATCTACAAGTCCTTTCAAACAACATAAGCTATAGGAGACCCTGTTTTGTGTGATGCTGTTCTTTCAGTGTCTAGAACAATGCTTGGCAAAGAGCAGGAGCTTAATAGATATGTGTTGACTGAGGGAATAGGAATGTAGGTTGCCATCAAGGCCGTGAATAGCTATTGGTTGAGATGGATATGGGGAATTGGTAGAAAGTCCTCATCACTTACTTGACGAGTGAGGAAACAAAAGACTAATTGCTGTGCAGATGTCTGAGCATTCAAACCACTGTTCCCGAACATCTCGGGAGGGTAACAGGGGTTGGAGAGGGTTCTGAGTTTCCTTGCTTGCTTTTGTCGAGGGTTTAGATCTATTTTAACAACCAGCTTCTATGACCATAGTATGTTAACCATGAGGCGATGGGTGAGACTATGGGTGTCAGCCCGTCTCTGAAATGGGGGTAACACGGTGTTGACCTCATAAGGACTTTGGAGGGGTAGAATGAGGTGATGCATGAGTATGACTCAGGGGGCTGGCATGCAGTGAGCTATGTGCTTGTGTTGTGGGACTGAACTTAGTAATTGCTCTCATTTTAAAACAACACTCCTGGTGCCCAGGTCTTTGGTTCTGGTGGTTGTGAATATGGGGAGAGGGAAGACACTTCCATTTTGCTGTGTCTGTTACAGCAAACTCCAGACAAACTCCAGAGTGCTTCGGTATGCCATGATGTGTCTTGAAGTTGTTCCTCTATTAGGACATTCAGTCAATAGTTATTTTGTGTTTTCTCTGTGCCAGAGCCAGTGTAGGCACCAGGGCAACAAAGATGAATGACATACCAGCACTCCTGGCATTTACAGTCCAGGGTGTGAGAGGGACAGGGCAAAAATAATCAGACTTATGCTTATTTCCTTGCAATGGTGCTGCATGTCATGAAGGTAGAATATAGGATACTATGAGGACATAACCTAGCTATGTGTGGGACAGAGGGACCTCGGGAAAGGCTTTCTGGAAGAGGTGACATTTAACCAAGTCTTTTTGAAGGATGTGTTTAAGAGTTGGCCAAGCAGACAAGGCAGGGAAGGGCTCAGGGAGAAGGTCACAGCTTCTGACCAGCATGGAGTTTCTTTCATTAAAGAGTCAGCAGGAGGATAGGATGAGGAGCCCAGAGAGCAAGGAGGAAAGTGGCAGGAATGAAGCCAGGGGTCAACTGTCTCCGGCCACCTTCATGTACCCTTTGTTAGCGTTTCGTTATTATACTAGTCATGAAGAGCTATTTGAACAGAAACAGACTCACGGCCTTAAAGAACTTATGGTTGCCAGGGGGAAGAATGGGGGGAAGGTAGGGAATTTGAGGCTGACATATACATACTGCTGTATTTAAAATGGATAACCAACAAGGATCTACTTAAAGCACAGGGAACTCTGCTCAGCGTTTTGTGCCAGCCAAGATGGGAGGGGAGTTTAGGGGAGAATGGATACATGTATATGTATGGCTGAGTTGCTTTGCTATCCACCTGAAACTATCACAGCATTATTAATTGGCTATACCCGAGGTCATCTGATGTGACACGAAGCACGCAGAGGCTCCGTGTGTTTAGCTCTGCAGCCATCACCAGGCATGCATGACAGCTTCAGAAGCTGCTGGATGAGACAGGAAGAATTTGGATCAAACTTGTGCAAAGAGAAACCCAAACCATTCCCATGCTTGTCTAGAGGAACTCTGGAGGCTAATCCATCACTGGGAGGTGGAAATGAAACCCCCACTGCTTATCTCCCAGAGAAGAGTCACAGTTGGAGAGACCCCCGGGGTCTGGGGGTCTCCGTGCCACATGGGGAGGGTGGGGTGTGATTTATTAGCATGTGCCCAGCTCGCTCGCCTTTTTGTCCTTTGAGCGGTGCTGGGAGCCAACCAAGCCCAGCTACTTTGCATGCTAATAAAGATTGGTGCATGTAATTATTCAGCAGTCACACCGTTATTCCTCAGAGATAAATCATCCCTGGTTTATTTACCCTTCTCCCTTCAAGTTATTTTAAGTTGCCTTTAATGCACCGCATCTCAAGTTGAGTGGAAGTACCAACGACGGTAGCTTTTCAGACGTCCCTAGGTGGCGAGGCTTCCTCTGGCCCTGTCTGCCTTTGTGAGGGGCTCTGTCATCACCAGCACCTGCCCCTGGTTCCTCACCTTCGCCCGATTGTCATGCAATGCCCGTGGAAGCAGGTGTAACAGGGTGAGCTGGGTCAGTGCCTAGACCTCCTGAGCAACTGGTTGTTGGGAACTTCTGACATCCTGTGTGATGTGGCTTCGTCACTAAGTCGTGTCCAACTCTTTGAAACCCAGTGGACTGTAGCCTGCCAGGCTCCTCTGTCCATGGGATTTCTCAGGCAAGAATACTGGAGCAGGCTGCCATGTCCTTCTCCAGGAATCTTCCCGACCCAGGGATCAAACCTGGGTCTCCTGCATTGGCTGGCGGCCTCTTGCATCTCAGGCTGATTCTTTACAGACTGGGCCACCAGGGAGCATCCTGGAGTGGTTTGAATCAGGATTAAGACGTAGTTCAGTTCCTACTCCTTAGGGATAACGTTGTCCTTCTTTAACCAAAAAAGTCAGAGGAATCAGTCAGTGGGACCTGCTCCTTCTCCAAGGGGATGTATCAATACAGGGACCACCTCTTCCCCCGAGGACCCTCTTCTCTCAGCCCATTCTTTTTGCCCACTTTTGTCCACTTTGCACCCCAAATGTGTAACCACCACTGAGGAGTAGGTCACACTTCTTTAGTAGAGTAAGGATACGTCCCTCTCCTGCAGCCACTGACCTGTGTCCTGGAAGGGCGTTTCCCATACTGCCTTGTATCCTTTGTGCAATCACCGGAAACAGTAAATTCACGATTTCCTTGTTATCTCAGCTCTTGGGTACCTCTGTGATGAGCAAACGTTTGCCATTAGTACATGCCTCTTTTCTGACTAGCAGCAAAGTTAAGACATTCAAAGACAATGGAGAGAAGGCAGTCATTGTGAGGTCATGAAGCCATGAGGCAAGCAGGAGAGGAGGCTTAACTTTATGCTCTCGGGCCATCCCAACAAGGGAATGGAAGAGCTGAAGCACGTGGGGGGCTTGCGGGGGTGGACAGAATCACTTTATCACTCCCCTGGAATGCAAGGAATGAGAACCCTTGCTTTACTCACCAGCAATTCCAAAGAGCTTAGAATAGTTGAGTGGGAATGCAGTAGGTAGCCAGAAAATGTTTGTTGAATGCCTAACAAACCATCTTGCCTTTTCCCTTTATGTTCATATCTTGCTTGGAAATTTACACAAAAGCATAAAACAAATACAGGTGAGAGACGCAGTCAGTTTAAACACATAGTTTGTCTGAGAAGATGGGGGTGAACTGCAACCCAGACCGTGGTGCCTGTTGCCCCCAGCCTTCGAGCACCATCCTTAACAAAAAGCCTGACCTCTGATTTCCCTGGTGCTCTCCTGGTGAGTCATGATGGAGAGATGATTGAAAACAAAGCCTGAGTAGGAGGGAGTCAGTCATTAAAAATGTATTTTCTCTGGGAGTTTGTTTTTAAAACTTTGGGCCAGAAAATATGTATGGGAATGTTTGGCTTTTAATAATTAAATCTTGCATTGTTTTAATTTTCTCCAGAGTGTCTCTCCAGAGGAAAATAAAGTTGCAAATCCAATATTTATGTCTTTCCTAAAGGATTGGTTGCCAAACGAAATGAGTTTTGCTATTTTTTTTTTCCTCAGTGGTTGATTTGTCTCCAGAGGGATCCCTTTTGAATTTGCAGGAAGGGCTTAATGTTCCATGAGAGCAGGGAGGAATCGTTGGTACAGGGGCACACGCATGTGGGTGTTCTTCATTTAGGAGGATGTGGGATTTCGAGTGTGGTCCTCCTTTCCCCAACCCCACCCCGTAGGTTGCTGGCATCTTTCCTTCCCCTTGTCCCACTTCACAGGCCCCTTTAAGCAGGGAGCAGAGACCGAGAGCTGTGTGCAAAATCAATTATTTGTCTGAACACTTGAGGCAGCCTCTCCCTGCCCTCTCCACCAGCCTGCCCACAAGGGGGATGTCCAGGCATGTGAAATGTGAATAACACCCAGCACACTGAATCGAGCTTTGGATTTTCTAAGACCTTTCACTTCCCAGGCAACATGAACCCCATCATGGGGTACTTTCCTTTCAGCTCCCAACAGTGGCGCCCATGCCTGGAAGCATCTCAGAACCAAGCAAGCCCTGTTTAAGCTGAGAGGGGAAGGTGGGGACCAGGCGGCTCTGCTGCGCACGCTTGGAACTTATGCTGCAGCTGTTTCAGGAGATGAGCTTCTGAAATTGCTGCTTCTGCAGTGTTTGACTTTCCAAGTCAGTCGTTTTGTAAGGGCCTTGACATGGGGGGTGCTTTCTCACTACGCTGGGGCACCTCATGCCTCCAAGTGGTGAATGGCAGTGCCCTCCTAGACTCAGTTGAACCTGGGTGTGGTTTAGTGACTACAGAAAGTGTGGGATCCCTCCTGGATGGCTAACACCTCTGCCTGCCACGTGCAAGGCCCCTGGGGAGTAGCTGAGAAGGCCTAATATTATGCCTTCCCCCAACACGCTGGCTACAAACGCAGTGTTTAAAAGCACAGTTGTTAAGCACCCCAGGGAAGATACAGCTGGCATTCAGCTCTGCTCTCTGGTTTACTAGCATTGTATCCTTGGGTAGAAACTATACCTTCCGTGAACATCAATAGCCTCTTCACTTGCTCAGGAAAGACATGGGTACTTTATTGGGATCCTGCGAGGATTGAGAAGACCCATGTAATGGACAAAACACAATACTTGGTAATAAGAAGACACTCAACAAGGATTTCTTAGAAAGGAAGTGTAGGAAGGAGCACTTATAATTATAGTTCAAAATTATGTTTCAAAGAATGTGTTCCATGAACAAAAAACCAAATCAGAATCTGTAACAGTGTCTGAGAGCAGATCTTCTGGATTAAAAACAAAATAAAACAAAACCCAGTGTAACCATGTGGACCTGGGATCAAATTCCAGGTCTGTTACTTAATATCATCTGTGACCTTGGGAATGCTTTTTCTAAGCATTAGTTTTACAGTCTGTAGGTGGGGGCACTGCTGGACACATCAGAGGAGTTTTTAAGGATTATTAAGTAAATTCATCAGGGTAACCAAAGTGCCACATGGAAAATTATTATTGTTTTTTCTGTTGTTGTTGAAAGTGGGGATGGATGAAGGAGTTTGCTGTCCAGGCTCACCAATCCTTATGCTTCCTGTTCTCTGGGTTCCTCCTGGAGTCTTTTCATTCCTAAAAGCCTGAAGTAGTCAGATTGGACCTGGGTATATGAAGAGAGACACACATTTCCTCCTGAACTTGAATTTGCCTGACTTCATTCGTCTGATTTCATTTGTATCAATATATTCATTATAACTTCATTCATTTAAAAATTGTATGGACCTGTATGCATGCTCAGTCATGTGACCTCAATTGCTGTCTTTGTGACCCCATGGACTGTAGGCCACTAGGTTCCTCTGTCCATGGGTTCTCCAGGCAAGTACTGGAATGGGTTGCCATTTCCTCCTCCAGGGGATCTTCCCAACCCAAGAATCGGACGCAGGTCTCCTATGTCTCCTGTGTTAGGAGGCGGATTCTTTACCACTGAACCACCTGGGAAACCCTGAATGGACGTAGAGATCATCATTTTAAGTGAAGTAAGTTAGACAGAGAAAGACAAATATATGATATCACTTACATGTGGAATCTAAAATGTGATACAAATGAATCCATATACAAAACAGGAACAGACTCACAGACATAAAAAAGAAACTTACGTTACCAAAGAGGAAATAGGGGGGTAAATTAGGATCATGGGATTAACAGATACACTACCATATGTAAAAAAAATGCTATGCTATGCTGAGTCACTTTAGTCGTGTCTGACTCTACGCGACCCCATAGACGGCAGCCCACCAGGCTCTGCCGTACATAATAGAAAATATTATAAATTATATATATTATATAAAGTAATATAACATAATATACTATCATATATAACATAAACAACAAGGATTTACTGTACAGCACAGGGAATTATAGTCAATATCTAATAATAACCTATAATGACAAGCTGAAAAATACATATATAACTGAATCACTTTGCTATTCACATAAAGTTAACAATGTAAATCAACGATACTCCAATAAAAATATGTATGAGCAGATGGAGCATCAGGCACCGTCCTAGATACTGGAGATGAAGGACAGAAAGAGACAATGCCTCCTCTCACTGACGGCACAAGTCCTAAACTTCCATATAGAGAAATGCTTTTGAGAGCCTAATAAAAGACTCAGCTTGTCTCTCAAGCAGTGGGGCAGGAGAGAAGAGTCTTCACAGATATTTAGTTTTTCATTTCAAGCCATTACTAGACCCAGCTGCCTCCAGCTTAATCTGTGCTTTTCATCTGGTTCGAGTCCTTTGTACCTGCCATTCTGAGGGAGGTAGCATCCTAGCACTTTAAGAAACTGATGCCCCAGCCACTCCCAACTGCTTATCCTCCAGTTTCCAGGAATCAACATATTTCACAAACACCTCCGATCGACACACACACAGACACATGTTCATCCCCTCTTCACACACACAGTACCTGCTATTGCTCAGTCCAGTGGTATATCTAATGCAGGTTGGGCTGCTAAAAGTCTGGAATATATACATGCAGACTGGATTTGAGAGAGCATCAGTTCTCTCTGAAAGAAGAATATATGAGATGAGCAGCTTGAGAGCTTCCAGCATTTCAAAGAAACAAGTCTGTCATGATTGAGAACAGACCCTCACTTTCACGTAGAAGAAGATATGAGAGCCAGAGAGAGGGCACAGTCACGGGGGCATCTTGGTAGACTTTGAGCCCCTTGCTTAAAATTTGTTTCTGAGATCTTGCTGAATTCTTCTCCCACCCAGAGTTTGGGTCTTCAGCCGCATAAAGAATTCCATGAGTCAACACATTCTACTTTCGTTTAACCTCGTTCAAGTTGAGTTTCTGTCACTTGCAACCCAAAAAACCCTGATGAATGCATATCTGTGGATCAGTCTCCAGCAAGAGACAGATTGGAAAATGTGATTTTATGGCTCAGCGGGATCAGGGTCTGGAGAGAAGAGGGCCCAGAGTGCTGTGGGCACCAACTCAGAGTCCCGTGCAGAGCAGTTCCACAGTGTCCTTTCCAGAAGAGGGAGGGCTGGCCCTTCTGCCCTTCAGTGAGTGAAAGTGAACTTAATGGAGATGAACCAAGCTGGCGACGTCCACTGGCAGAGTAATGAGGATTTAAGAGATTCTCATGGTGGGAGGTGTTATCGTTCATTTCCCCTGACCTCTCCCAGGCGTCTCTAGGAAGACAAATGGCGGCTCCTGGCCTGTGTATGTCAATCACAGCGTGAATCCATCTCTTGTCCTCATCCTCCCAGGTCCCCTCCCGACGTTCCTATTTAAGGGCCAGCCTCATTAGCAGGTCATGTCAGGTAACCTTCCTGCTGCCTTCTCCCGAAGGGAAACCTTGTCTCCTTCACTCAGGAGCTGAAATCTCCCTGACAGCTGCTGTCTCACTGTACATATATAACGTTTGCATAAGGAGGCCCTCAAACTAGTCACTCCACGTATGAAGCCCATACCGTGCGTCAGTTTCCTTTTATACATCATCTCCTTCATTCTTTATATCAGCCTTGCAGTCAGAATTGCTGACAAGCACCTAAGAGGTTGGGGCCCTTGTCCCAGAGACACTGGATCTCTAACTGGAGCCTGATTGAATCCACTGGAAGGCAGTGATCTCGTTTAGCCGACAATGAATCTTCAGAACCTCGGTCAGCTCCTGGCACATTGCTGGCTTTGGGTAATGTGGGCTGACAGAGGCATCATCCATGTATCTGAAGATACATGTGAGAGATTGTAAGCTCCGAGGAACTGTCTATTCTCATCTTGTCTATTTTCAGCAGCTCATGTTGTTCAGTCACTAAGTTGTGTCTGACTTTTTGAGACCCCATGAACTGCAGCATGACAGGCTTCCCTGTCCTTCACCATCTCCCAGAGTTTGCTCAAACTCATGTCCATTGAGTCAATGATGCCATCCAACCATCTCATCCTCTGTGGTCGCCTTCTACTCCTGCCCTCAATCTTTCCCAGCATCAGGGTCTTTCCAATGAATTGGCTTAGGTGGCCAAGGTGGAGCTTCGTGAGTTTAGAATTAATGATTAGGTGACCCTTGATCTGGTCCTATTCTTCCAATTGACTGATGAGGGAACTGAGCCCAGTGTCACACATTGTGTAAGGGTTAGAGTGAGGTTTGGCATCTGTGCTTTTTTTCTGTGGCTTCCACCGGTCTCTATGTCGGGTGTGGGGATGGCCAACTTCTTCTGCTGGTACCCTTGACAGGGCCCCTTCATCTGTCTTCTTTCTGGCCTTCCAAGGCTGCAGGCCCAAAGAAGGGGAGGAGAGACTTTGCTGGGGCTGCTGCAGCTGCTGAGACAACACAGGTTACGATGTAGCCCTAATTGCCTGTATTATATGCATGGCAGGCCTGGCACACAGGTGCTCTTGAGGCACTTCCCAATTAATCTTTTCTTCTCTGATTAAGGCTCCCATCCTGCATAGGCTGTGGTGGGGAGGCTTGGGGCGCAGGATGTTTTAAAGAGTTCCGCGCGATGGAGTGAGTGGAGGGATTTGGGGTTAACCATGCTTACATTATCTGAGACACGATCACTGCGTGGTCCGGAACATCTGAAACAATATGGAGCCCATTACTGGCTCTGTGTCCCTGGGGACCCCCAGCATTTGTCGGCTCATTGTCAGTGGTTGCATTAGTGCATCAAGCAGGGAAGGGCTGTTGCTGCCTTTACAAGACCTGGGAAGGTCAGAGGAGATTAGAGAGGCCTCTCTGGCTTGGCAGATGCAGGGAAAATATTGACGTATGGTGTGTGTTAAGTTTTCCTTCATTAATCAAATACATATTTATTGTGAACCCATCCTGCACCAGGTCTTGTTCCTGGAACTGGGGTGCAGTGGCGGGGCGGGGGGCACAGGAGACATGCCCCTGGACTTCTGGATCATTTGATCTTGAAGGAGATACAGTGAGTGATCAAATTATCATGGAAATGAGTGCATAATTGCAGAGTAAGAGAGATTCTCTGGAGGCAAGGGACAGTTTATTAATTTGATTTAGTAAACACTTACATAGCCCTTACCATGCCTGACACTATTTTAAGAACTTTAATAATAGTAACTCATTTAATCTTCACAGTAGACCTACAGAGTAGGTATCATTATTTATTACTGTTAGTATCTACATTGTATGGATGAGAAAACCGAGGCTCAGAGAGGTTAAGTCGCCCAAGGTCATGTTGTTGCTGTTCAGTCGCTGAGTCCTGTCTGACTCTTTGCGACCCCATGGACTGCAGCACACCAGGCTTCCCTGTCCTTCATTATCTCCCAGTGTTTTCTCAAATGCATGTCCATTGAGTTGGTGATGATGTCTAAACATCTTATCCTCTGTCACCCCCTTCTCCTTTCGCCATCAATCTCTTCCAGGATCAGGGTCTTTTCCAATGAGTCAGTTCACATCAGGTGGCCAAAATATTGGAGTTTTAGCTTCAGCATCAATCCTTCCAATGAATATTCAGGGTTGATTTCCTTTAAGATTGACTGGTTTGATCTCCTTGCAGTCCACAGGGCTTTCAAGGGTCTTCTCCAGCACCAGTTCTCTGGCATTTAGCCTTCTTTATGGTCATACAGCTAAATAATGAAGCTGGGATCTACACCCTCACAGTCTTGATTCAAAGTTCATGCTCTTATCCACTCAGGATACCCTCTCTCTGCTGAAAATATATCCCAAAGTAATTGGTCTCTGCTTGAGAAAGACTCCCTTGCAAAGTGACATTTGCAGTTATATTTGAAGAAGGAGGACTTGCTAACTAACAGAGAAAGAGCAGCGTGGAGAAGGGCCTTACGGCTGGATGGCAGGTTAGAGAGACAGAAAGGTGTCCATTGAAGTTCTAGGTGAGCTAAGTCTGGGAAGGTAAACTGGAACTGAACCTTACAGACCCTTAAAGGCCATAACGAGGATTTTTTTGGTCTTTATGTTTTTAGTCAGTCATGTCTGACTTTTGTGACCCCATGGACTGTAGCCTGCCAGGCTCCTCTGTCCAAGGGATTCTCCAGGCAAGAATACTAGAGTGGGTTGCCCTTGCCTTCTCCAGGGGATCTTCCTGAGCCAGGGATCAAACCCAGGTCTCCTGCATTGCAGGTGGATTCTTTACCAGCTGAACCACCAGGAAACCCCTTTTGGTCTTTACCTCCACAAAAATGAGGATGCATCAAAAGCTGGTAGGTGATTAAATTTTCTTCTTGCAAAATGTTGCTGTGAATCTGTAAGTCCATGTGTATCTACAGGACCTAGTGCCTGGCATGTTGGAGACGTTCAGGGGGTGATGATGATGTCGATGATGACTATAATAATGGTGATGACAACAGCAATAGTAATAGTAACAACTATTGTTTCCTGAGTGCTTATTCAAGACTGGGCAGCTGCTAAAGCCTTTATCATCAGGCTCTCACTCGGTTCTCACAACCGCTTCCCATGAGCTTAGGAACAGTGTTACACCGTGTTGCACATGGTTGCTCTAAAGCTAGCTTAGAAGGTCTAGCGGTTGGTTGGCATTATGTGACAGGTACCAGCAGCGCCATTTACTGAGCCCAGCCCTGTCTGGCTCCAGTGCTGGCTTATACTCATGATGATGACTTCCTATCATGAGAGAAGAGGAAGCAGGGCATTTGGGAGCCTCTCTGCTAATGGTCAGGCTTCCCAAGTGGTTCAGCGGTAAAGAATCTGCCTGACAATGCAGGAGACACTGGAGATGCAGGTTCGATCCCTGGATCAGGAAGATGCCCTGGAGAAGGGAATGGCTACCCACACCAGTATTCTTGCCCGGAGACTCCCATGGACAGAGGAGCCTGGAGGGCTATAGTCCATGGGGTCACACAGAGTCGGCCACGACTTAGTGACTGAGCACACACACTCGCACTGCTAATGATTGTGTCAGTGCCCAGGGAGTCTTCATGGATATTATCTCATAGCATCCAGGGAGTTAGACGGTATTGGCCCTATTCCATAGGTTAGGAAATGGAGGCTTAGATAAATTGCCCCAGACCACATAGTTCCTAAATAGTAGAGGGAGAATTTTAACCAGGTCATCTGGCTTCAAGAAAGCCAATAGTTACTTACGTAAATAAATTGCCCTGAGTCCTTCTGGTCTAAATTTCCAGACCTTCTTTATGCTCCTTTGTGCTTGACTATCTACCCAACTGCTTTCCCCATGTGGCATTTCCATGCTGCAGAATTCCCACTGTTTTAAAGTAGTGAGCAGTCATGTTCTTCAGAGGAGACAGGGCAGCCCCCTACTCAAGGAGGTATCTTGATTAGTCTCTAAGACTATTCTTGTAATGAATATTAGTGGCCCATTTAGGAATGCTGGCTGTGATTTTATCCTGGCCAATGAGAGGCAAGGAAAAGTCTGCTGGATTGGGGGAGTGGGGAAGGTTTTTCCTAGTTTTAGAGGGGAAATCAAAGCTTCTGTGCAGTTAAATTAACCAACCCTGAACCAACTTGCCTCTGGATTTCTTCTTGTATGTCATTGTAAGTTTTTTGTCTGATGGCTTAGATGGTAAAGAATCTACCTGCAATGCAGGAGACCTGGGTTCAATCCTTGGGTCGGGAAGATCCCCTGGAGAAGGGAGTGGAAACCCACTCCAGTATCCTTGCCTGGAAAATTCCATGGACAGAGAAGCCTGACAGGCTACAATTCATGGGTTTACAAAGAGTCAGACACGACTGAGTGACTAACACTTTCACTTTCAAACCATGTGGAGTTAATTCTACTGTTACCTGAGGTCCAAAGTATCCTTAACTGATACACTGTGTTTTGGGTGAGTCCTTGGTAAACTTTGAGGGAGTGAGGACAGAGAAGGAGCAAGGCAAGGAAGTGAGCCAGGGGTTTAAGCACAGAGGAGAGGGAGGGGGCCCTCCTTGCCCTTTAAACTGTAATGGTTGGTGGAGCCTACTCTTTTAAAAAAAAATTATTTGTTTATTTGGCCGCACTGGTCTTAGTTGCGGCATTCAAACTCTTAGTTGTGACATGCTGGATCTAGTTTCCTGACCAGGGATCGACCCCAGGTTGATCATTGGACCATGGAAGCTTAGCCACTGGAGCACCGAGGAAGACCCTGTAGAACCCACTCTTGTTTCACTCCTGCTGTTTTTGAAATAAACAGTGTTTTCCTCATCTGAGCAAATGTGGGCTTTGGTCCCCTGAATTCCTCATCTTGCTCCCTCTGTGTTTCCAGGGAGGGTACCTCCCTTTCCAAAAGCTGCCTCTTTTAGGGTTCAAAAAGCTGACACTGGTTGATCCGGAAAATTCTAGCTTTTCAATTCTTTTTGAAGGTGCACTCTGTGCAAAGCTGTGAGGAATCCTGTCTGCTCAGCTGTGTGAGACTTTATAGGTAAACTCTTGCTCTGCTTCCTGATGGTCTCAGTGTGTGCACAGCACCACAGAAAGACTCACTGCGACCCCAGTCCCTGTCACCTGGCAAAATGGCTCCATTGCACCTAAGTCACTAAGGGCTGGAACTCTGAGGGCTCAACCATTTGGCAATGAACCAGGGCGGTGTGTCTCTGTTTCAGATGCAGTACCAAAAGCTCCAGAGGTGCTGACCTCCTTATTAGAAGTCCAGGGGGATGCCCAGAAGGTCCACTTTGTGATGGATTAGCTGTGCCCTTCAGTGACCTCTCTGGAGGGAGTGTGGGAGAGGCTCTGCCAGAGCTCAGGTCTGCTATCACATTCAGCATTTCAAGAAGCTCACTCTGAGCTCTTTAACTATTTAGGAGGTAAAGAAAGACAACCAATCTCCAGTTTATGGTTCTCAGAAACTCACCAGCTTGGTCTGAGGAGCTTTTACACCCATGTGTCCTCTTACCTCTCAACTCAGAGCCTTCGTTGAGCCCTCTGTCTCTTTAAAAAACAAACAAACAGAACAAAAAACACGTGCTATTTATTTATTTAGTTGTGTTGGGGCTTACTTGCAGCACGCAAGATCTTTGTGTGAGTTTCATCACAGGGTGCGGGCTCTCCAGTTGTGATGTTCAGGCCCCAGAGCCAGTGGGTTTCAGTAGTTGTGGCACATGGGCTCAGTTGCTCTGTGGCACGTGGGATCTTAGTTCCCTGGCCAGGGACCGAACCTGTGTCTTCTGCCTCACAAGGTGGATTCTTAACCATTGGACCACCAGGAAAGTCCCTTGAACTCTCTCTTGACAGTAGCACTAGGGACTGACTTTAATCTCCACAGCAGCTCTCAGTAGACATACGTGGGATAAACTGCATCAGTATCCCTAGCTGGTCACCCTTCTCTCCATCCATGCCTTTTGCTGTGTAACTCTGCAGTCCCTTTCTACCCTGAATCTGGGTGCAGCCACGTGACTTGCCTGCTTTGGCCTGCAGAAAGGATGGCGTCCTGATTCTGAGACTAGACTTCAAAAGGTTCTGCATGTTTTGGTTCAACTTTGAACAGTTGCCATCACCATGTGAAGAACATGTCTGGACCAGAGCCTGGTTACAAGAAGTAGGTCTGAAGGTCGTGGAATAGAGTCACACCCAGCTCAGGACAGCGTTGACTGACCAGAAGTCGACCAACCCCAGGTGCATGAGCCAATCCATGAGAGCAGGCAAAGTCATCTGGTCAACCCCTAGTGGCCCTCAGATGTGTAAGCAGTAAACCCTAACAGTTGAATGTCACAGAGGTTGTGGTGTTCATTACATAGCATTGCTGTGGCAATAAATAACAGATAATAGATATGTCAGCCCTTTTCACATTGTTTAGAAACAGTCTTGGCTTGTCATTTCTATAAAACTGTAAATTCTTAGCAGGCAAGGAAATAATAACAAAATCCGTAATGATGATGATGATGGTAATGGTGGTGGTGATGCTGTATTATATATATTACAGTAAGTGATTTATCACAATCATCATGGCAGCTCCACGAGATGGAAACCATCACTGTCCCTACTTTATAGACATGAGAATTGAGGCTTAGCCCAAGGTCACGTAACTAGCGCACATCTCAGTACCTTCTGCACCAGAAACAGCAGAAAGCAGTCAATGCTCATGTGTCTGTTGGATGAATGAGTAACTATAGTTCAAATTATGTTTAGTTGAATAAGCCTGAAGCAGATTAAAGTAAAATAGAACGTCTGCCTTAAGTGAACATGAATGAGAAGGATAACTTCCCCCGCTTCTCCAGTCTTTAGCTCACGCAGCGTGTTTGTGCAGTGAACCCTAAGAGCCTTATGTTTATCCGTTTTGCCTCATCCCTTGGTAACACATTAAAACTAACCACTGGATATTGTGACAAACAAGAAAGCATATCCTGTTGTCTGTGTATGTGTGTCTTTTTTAACAGCGCTATAAATCAGGCTTGCCTTGTTTCCAAATCTAATTCAATTACAGAGAAACTATACCTTGTGGACGATTAAACTGTATATTGTGAGTATCCACTGAGTGATTAGATTACTAAATGTGCTCCCTGCCATAACTTACCTCTGTCCCTGTTGTAGACTGCCCATGCCTACCCAAGGATGGGAACATTCCCGCCGACATACACCACATTGAAGGATATTTATAGCACATCTCAAACTCAGAACGTCTTCTTCAAGGGGATACCAATGCATCATGCAAGCTCTTTAGACTTATTATGGTTCTGTATGTGGAAAAGTCCACTTGACAGATTTCTCTTTTTCTCTTGCCAGTGCTCAGGTATGGGAACACAGAATTATGAAATGTGACCTTTCTTCTTTTCCACAAAAATAATCTCTGAGCTGTCTCTTCTAGGTCAAGGCATGAAGGCTAAAGGCTTTCCCTTCTCTGTGATGAGTTTCTCAGAAAAACGAGTATTGTACTAAGGGTGAGAGTCTTTGAGATATCTATGTCTGCAGTAGACGCCCATGGTTGCAAGTGGGAAATGCTGGTTACCAGGCCTTTCTTTGATATGGGGCAATCCTCAAAAGAAAGGGGCTTGATTTCATTCACTGACTTATTCCTTTAACACATATTTATTGAATTCAGTCTGCCAAGGCCACTTAAGTACTCTAAAAACCTAGGACTATTTGTCTATTATAGTTCCTCATAGCTTATAAAGCATCTTCCTAATAATTTTCTCATTTGTTCCTCATAAAAATCTCATGAAGTGGGCAGAGCCAGGAATAAGCATAATATTTTTAAATTGCCAGTGATGATGTTTGGCATTAATTTAGCAAATATTTTATGCCAGGGACTACATTAAGCACTTCACGTGTTACCTCTTTTAAGTTTCAAATGAGTCCTCTAACGTGGGTCCTATCATAGGGCTAAATTTTAAAACTTTTATTTGTTTTGGCTGCTCTGGGTCTTCATTGCTATTCAGGCTTTCTCTAGTCATGGTGCGCAGGCTTCTCACTCCGGTGGCCTCTCTTGTGGGCATGGGCTCTAGAGAATGCAGGCTTCAGTAGGCATGGCTCACAAGCTCCAGAGCACAGGCTCAGAAATTGAGGCACATGGGCTTAGTTGCCCTTGCAGCATATGGGATCTTCCCAGACCAGGCACTGAACCTGTGTCCCCTGCATTGGCAAATGGAGTTTTAACCACTGAACCACCAGGGAAGTCCCTTAGGCGAATTTTTTTTTAATATGAAGAAGCTGAGGTTCAGGGAGGCTCAGTGACTTGCCCAAGATCACCCAACTGTTCAGTGGCAGAACTTAGATGCAAACTCAGGGCTCTCTGGCCCCCAAAAGTCCATGCCCCTTTTCATTGAGTAGCCTGCCTCCCAGCATGGGAGCTGAGATTTGCTCTCTTCTGATACAGTTCTTCCCCTGGCACCAGAATGTTCTTAGGAATTCATCTTGGCACCAGAAGCTGTGTCAGCAGCAGAAACTCTTACCTTCTCAGATCCCACCTCTATTTTCTTGTTTGTCCTTTAGCAGTTCTTGGAGGTACTATTCTCTTTGAGAAGATCCAAGAGTCCAGTAAAATAACCCACTTTTCCAGGACTTTCATGAGTCCAGCAAAAAAGTGGAAATTCAAAACAATAACAGTAATTTAAAATATCTCCATTTCTTCTTGCAGTTGTTTCCAAAAGGGATGTCTTGGGTAATAAGGATTTTGGTTATTCTACACATTTATCTATGTACTTCTATTTGTGTTTGAGTAGCTCCACAAGGCAATCTTTCCAATAATTTGGAAGTCTTTGGTAACTACTAATAACAATTCTTCATGTTTGCCAAGAAAATTACTACTCAGAGGACCTCTCACAATCAGTAGTTTATTTGATCCTCCTAATTATTGTATTAGATATAAACAGACATTTTCAATCATCTGTACAGATGGAAAACTCTAGAAGATAGAAGATTCTGGGGTCTTGGTTTGAGGCCTGTAAATCTCACCCAGTGGTGGACGGAATGCTTCATCACAATGCTTTACTCCACAGGGCTGGCACTATGCAGCCAAGGACTCATGATAGGGAGAGTAGACTTCCTCACCTCTTGACTTTGGAATTGGCCATGTGACTTGCTCTGGGTGTTAGGAAATGTGACACAGACGTAGGATGGAAATCTTCTTCCACAGTGGGGTTTACCCTCATGAAACCTCTGCCATTGGCATGTCCCCCTTGGATAGCTACTGTCATTTCAGCCTGGGCCCTCCAGACGCCATCCATCTTGATGGGCAGAGACCAAATCAAGTGCCATTATTAAGAACACATGTGGAGCACATGTGACTCGCCCCCCTGCAGTGAGAAGTTAGGTCCAGCCAGACCTGTGGTTTGAGGTAGAACATCCCACAGAGTCCAGCCTAGGTCAGCCACTGTCCAGCCAAGCTACAGATATGAGAAGAGCTGAGTGCTGCTTTTAAGACATTGAGTTATGGGGTTGTTACATAGCATCACTGTGACTACAGCCAAGCTAACTGTCTTCGAAAGGCAGCTCCATGAAGGCTAGACTGTGTGTGTGTTCCTCTTTATCTCCAGTGTGAAACACAGACCTGGCACAGAAACCAAGTCAAGAACAGTTATGAAGTGCATGGAGCTTTGATTGAGACCCTCCTGGCTTTCACGTTGTGTCCAAACTGTGTTTAACCTGGTGAAACCAAAAGTGAAGAAGAGACATGTAGCCCAGTGTTTTTGCAGCACTGGTTGCAATAGCTAGGACATAGAAGCAAGCTTGATGTCCAAGAACAGATGAATGGATAAAGAAGCTGCAATACATATATACAGTGGAATACTGCTCCGCCATGAAAATGAACGCATCTGACTCAATGCTAATGGGGTGGATGAACCTACAGCCTATTATACAGAATGAGAAAGACAAAGGAAAAGTCAGAAAGAGAAAAATGAATATTGCATATTAACGCATCTATATGGAATCTAGAAAGATGGTACTGGTGAACCTATTTGCAGGGCAGTGATGGAGACACAGGCATAGAGGACGGACTTATGGACAAGGGCCAGGGGGAGAAAGGAAAGGGAGAGATGAATGGAGAGTGTAGCATGGAAGCACACACACCACCGTATGTGAAACAGGTAGCCAACGGGAATTTGCCGTATGACTCAGGGAACTCGACCTGGGGCTCTATAACAACCTGGAGGGGTGGGAAGGGGTGGGAGGTGAGAGGGAGCTTCAAGCGGGAGGGGACATATGCACACCTATGGCTGATCCATGTTGATGTGTGGCAGAAATCAAACCAATACTATAAAGCAACTATCCTTCAATTAAAAATGAATGAAATGTTAAAAAACCTGTTAAGCATTCTGGCATCATGGCCATGATATATGTAAGAAAGTTAATATTCTTTTCTTCATAAGGCTTTTGTTAGGTTTGAATGAGATTATCTGTATAAGCGACTTGCTCAGTGGTAAAGAATCTCCTGACAATGCAGGGGACGTGGGTTTGATCTCTGGGTCAGGAAGATCCTCAGGGGAGGAGACGGCAACCCATTTCAGTATTCTTACCTGGGAAATCCCAGGAGCCTGGCAGTCTAAAGTCCATAGGACCACAAAAGAGCTGGGTATGAGTTAGCCACTAAACACCAGCACCATACCCCAAAGAAACCCCGTGCCCAGTGGAAGCCCTTGTTCCCCACTTTCACTTCCTTCTAGCCCTGGGCCATCACTGATCTCCTCTCTGTCTCTATAAAGTTGCCTATTCTGGATATTTCATACAGATGGAATCATAATATGTGGTCAAATATGACTGGCTTCTTTTGTTCAGTATTGATGTTTTCAAGACCTCTCCATGATATAGCGTGTCTGTTCATTCCTTTTCATGCTGAACAGAGCTCCATTGTATAGATACACCACACGTCATCTGTTTATGGTTGATATGCACTTAGGTTGTTTCTGCTTTTTGGTTCTTACGGAGAATTATTCTGCTATGAACATTTGTGTGCAAATATTTGCATGGACACATGTTTTTATTTCTCTTGGGTATATATTTAGGAGTGAATTTTCTAGACCATATGGTAACTCTATTTTTTAAAAAACAATTTGAGGAATTGCCAAACTGTTTTCCAAAGTGGCTGCATTGTTTAGCATTCCCTTTCCATCCAGTGTTGAATGAAGGTTCCAATTTTTCTACATCTTTGCCAACACTTGTGATGACTTTAAAATTCTATCCATTTTAGTCAGTGTGAAGTAGCATCTCATCATGGTTTTGATTTGCATTTTCTGAATGACTAATGATGTTGGACATTTTTAAATGTTCTTATTGGTCATTTGTATATCTTCTTTGAGGAATGTCTATTCATATTCTTTCCCACTTTTTTTTTTTTTTTTACTAAATTTAAGTCCAGTGAATATACACATGGAGAAGGCGATGGCACTCCACTCCACTACTCTTGCCTGGAAAATCCCATGGGCGGAGGAGCCTGGTAGGCTGCAGTCCATGGGTTCGCTAAGAGTCGGACATGACTGAGTGACTTCACTTTCACTTTTCACTTTCATGCATTGGAGAAGGAAATGGCAACCCACTCCAGTGTTCTTGCCAGGAGAATCCCAGGGATGGAGGAGCCTGGTGGGCTGCCATCTCTGGGGTCACACAGAGTCGGACACGACTGATGTGACTTAGCAGCAGCAGCAACAGCAGCAGAATATACACATGAGTAGGCAACATCCCTGTATCTGATTAATAAATTACAGTTTATCAGCTCCATTTCAGTAGTGATTTTTCTGGCAGATTAAAGGTACATCATTTCCTAACTCAATGATCAGAATTTCCCACAAAGTATTCAAAAATCTTTCCCACTTTTAAACTGGGTTATTTATCTTTTAAATATTGAGTTGTAAGAGTTCTTCGTATGTTCTGAATACCAGTTCTTTATTTGATCATGATTTTCAAATAGTTTCTCCCATTCTGTGTGTTGTCTTTTCACTTTCATGATGATATTTCTACCACAAAGTTTAAAATTTCTGTGAACTGAAATTTACCTTTTCTTTTTTTCATTGAAGTATAGTTGATTTACAATATTGTATACCTAATACTTTCTCTTTTGTAGCTTTTGCTTTTATTACTGCATCTGACAATGCTTTGCCTAGCCCAAGGTCATGAAGATTTATTCCTGTGTTTTTTTTCTATGAGTTTTGTAATTTTAGCTATTAAATTTCAGTCTATGATTTGAGTTAATTTTTAAATGTATTCTGAAAGGAGGTTCAACTTCATTCTTTTGTATTTGAAAATCCAGTTGTTTCAACATGATTTGTCAACAGGGCTATCCTTTCCCCATTGATTCTTGATGCTTTTGTCAAAAATCAATTGATCATAAACAAGGGGTTCACTTATGGATTCTCAGTTCTAGTCCACTGATCTCTGTATGCTGATCTTTATGGCAGTGCCACACTGTCTTAATTACTGTAGCTTTGTAGAAAGATTCAAAACTGGGGGTGTCAGTCCTCCAACTTTGTTCTTTATTTCCAAGATTGTTTTAGCTGTTCTCAGTCCCTTGTATTTCTCTATGAATTTTGGGATCGGTTTGTCAATTTCTGAAAAGAAAAAAGCTTCTGGAGATTTGATAGGAATTGCGTTGAATCTCTATGTCACTTTGGAGGGTATTTTCATCTTGAAAGTACTAAGTGTTCTGATTCATGAACGTGAAATGTCTTTTCATTTATGTAGGTATTTTTAAGTATCTTTCAACAATGTTTTATAGTTTTCAATGTAAACATTTTTCACTTAAGTTTGTTGCTAAATATTTTATTATTTTTGATGCTTTTGTAATAGAAGCTTTCTTAATTTCATTTTCAGGTTGTTCATTGCTAGTGCCAAAAAATACAGCCTTTTTTTTGTTGTTGTGTTTTGCATATTGCTCTTGTATCATACAACCTTGCTGAACTTGGATGTTCTCATTGTCGTGTGTGTGTGTGTGTGTGTGTGTGTATTCCCTATGCTTCTCTGAATACAAGATCTTGTCATTTGCACATAAAGATAGTTCTACTTCTTCCTTTCCAATGTGATGCCTTCTGTTTCTTTTTCTTGCCTAATTGCTCTGTCTAGAGCCTGCAGTATAACCCTGAATAGAAGTGACATGAGCAGACATCTTGTCTTGTTCCTGATCTTAGGGAGAAAACATTGTCTTTCACCATCAACTGTGATGTTTAGCTGTGGACTTTTTGTAGATTCCCTTTATCAGTGTGAGGACTTTCCTTTCTATTCCTAGAGCATTGAGCATTTTTATCATGAAAAGTTGTTCGGTTTGGTAAGAGCTTTTTCTGCATCTATTGAGACAATCATGCCATTTTTCTTCCTTATTATCTGCCCACTATCAATGGTTATGTCCTTGATTGTCTGACCTGTCACAGTCTTTCCCATGAGAACTTAGCAAAGGGCCAGCTGCTGGAACATCTCAGCATGAACAGGTTTCAAGCAGAAGACCAAGGGCAAGATTCCCTACTTCAAGAAAGACAAATGCAGACTTGATTTTACTCCCTCTTTTGGGGGAGGGCGCATTGAGGTCTTGATAGTATGCAGTATATCAACGTCTTCCTGGATGGACTGGGGTCCAGAGGCCCGACTTGGTAGAACCACAGATTTGTGGTTTTACACTCTGTCAGACAAGAGCTTTTCTAGAACTAGGTTGCTCTACTGATAGTCTCTTTCCCACAATTACATTGGACAATATAACCAAGTCCTATAAAATTAAAATCAAGTTTGAAATAGGGTTTGTTAATTACAGTATTTATCTGTTGTGGTTATTGTTTCCTTGGAGATTAATGAGGTGAGTTATTGTAACATAATTAGGCTACAGTGTATCTAATCTCTTACAAACCCTTGCGATTCAATGTTGTTCCAGTATCGTTTGAAGGTTAATTTCACTCTGCTGGTATAGACTTGGCAATGCATTTTCTATTGAAATATGTTTTTAATTATATTTGAAAGTCATTAGTCAAGGGCTCTGCTGGGTTGTTCTGTACATGCTTGCCATGAAAAAATCAGATACTGTTAGACTCATCATGATCATCCATCCCCATGGCCTGGGGTCCCCAGGGCATCAAGGGGGATTTGCCAACAGATGGTCATGCAACCTGCGTGAGCCTCAGCCTGGACCCTTGCGTGCATCTTTGGTGAAATCTTTGGCAAAAGTCCCCACCGTGGACTTAGGTCTGTGGGTCAGCCTCCAGAGTGGAACCTTAGGTCACCTCATAGCTGTGGACTTTCTCAAACACTCATAGCTCTTCCCACCTTACGGCTTCATGGATACTGCCACATGCTTTGAATACTGCTTTTCTGTCTTTCTTCCAGCCATCAATCAGCTTAAATGACACTCCTTGCAAGGGATCTCCCAGGACCTCTGCCTCCCAGGCCTCATCAGCTCCTCTGTGATCAGCTCTTATTTCACCCTATGTTTTCCTCTGTGGAACTGATTGCCGTGTGTAAGTGTACACATCTTTGGTCATCTGTTTGATGTTTCCCTCCTCATAAGGCTGAGTCTCTGTGTGTTCCCTGCCCTACCCACAGCACATGGCACACACAGAAAATCCTCAGGTGTGGTGGTTGAGTGAAAGCCCTGGGGACTAACTTGCTAACCTCCAACAGCCTTCCTGGCAGGAGACTCAGCCTCACCTTTGCACCTCATTTTTTACCCTAGTTCCACACATGCTGAATGGCTGGACCCCTCCTCCCTGCTTCACCTGTTTGCCTGACTCAATTATTCATCAGCATTCTGGAGGAAGCACATAGGATCTTCTTCGATGGGGTGTCCTGAGATGACAGCGTAACCACTACAAGACGAACATCCACCAGAGGCCAGTTTCTCATTTGTCTGCATTGTGAGGTTTGTCTAGATGATGTCTGAGGTATGGCTTCTAAGATCCTCAATTTGACATGGAACAGGTGGCCCATAGGAAACTATGGAGGAGATGGGGGGGTAGTTAGCATCCCCACCAAGAACCTCAAGGCAGAAGCCTTGTGCTATTCTGGGTCTTGCTCTATTGTGTTCCCTATAGCAAAGCATCTCCTACATGGGCATCTCTTTAGAGAATTCAAGCCAAGGGACTTCCCTGCTGGTCCAGCAGTTAAGAATCCACCTTACAATGCAGGGGACATAGGCTAGACCCTTGGCCAGGGAACTAAGATCCCACAATCACAGGGCCACTAAGCCTACGCCCCACAACTAGTGAGCCTGTGTACTCTGAAGCCTGCGTGCCACAACTATAGATTCCGTGAAGCACAACTATGGAGTCTGTGTGCCACAATGAGAGATCCTTCACGCCATGACCAAGACCAGGCACAGCCAAAGAAGTGAATATTGAGAAAAAGAACTCAAACCAAGGAAGGTATTTCACAATGCCTTCCATTTTTAAAATCAGGCCCTCCTTACTAAAGTGTTTTGGAGTGGCCAGATTCAGAGGGGAAGAGGGTTGGTTGATTGTTCCCACTGTTAGCAAAGCTGCTTGTATATATGTGTGTGTGTGTGTGTGTGCACAGCTGTGTCCATGTGTATGCATATAGACTGCTCTATCCAGTATCTTCCTGAAGCCTTAGTTGGTAAAGAATCCTGCAATGCAAGAGACTCCAGTTCAAATCCTGGGTCAGGAAGATCTGCTGGAGAAGGGAGAGGCTAGCCACTCCAGTATTCTTGGGCTTCCCTTGTGGCTCAGCTGGTAAAGAATCTGCCTGGAATGTGGGAGACCTGGGTTTGATCCCTGGTTGTAAAGATCCTCTGGAGAAGGGAAAGGCTACCCACTCCAGTATTCTGACTTGGAGAATTCCATGGACTATAGTCCATGGGGTCACAGAGTCAGACATGACTGGACAACTTTCACTTTTTCACATCCTATTATAGAAAGACAGGAAATGGTGCTTTCTATTGTGTTCTTAGGCTTATAAAGTCATTTCCTGAAGGGCTTGATTTAATTTAGACAGAAGCTGTTCTCTGGATCACTGACCTAAGCAAAGGCTTGGAGACTGGAAGAAGTCTCAAAACAAGGCCTCTGCCTGGGTGCTTGTCAGAGAGGTTGGCTGGGAACCTTGCCTACCCAACAGGTCCAGGGAAATCATGGCTCAGAGCCAGATGTCACCGCTGTTTGGTCATGCAATGCTGAGTGCAGGTGAGAACATCATTGCAGGGTGAATGCTGACTCTCCCTGGGTCTCCATGTCTTCATCTTCAGGGAGGCAGGATGATGTGGTGGTTACAGCAGAAACTCTGGAGTCAGAGTACAAGGGTTGAAGCTGGAACCACTGGTTCCTAGCCATGAGCGCATAGGGAAGGAATGTGACTTCTCTGAGCTTCGGCTCCCTCCAGAGCAATCCTCATGGGGTGGCTGTGAGGATTAGAGAGACCAGTGAATGTCTGGAGTAAGTCGGAGTTGTTCTTGTTTTAAAAATAGGGGTGTACTTTCCTCCCTCTGCTGTCACACAGAGCCCAAGGTGGAATGATGGGAAGTGAGAGGAAAGAAAAAGATCGACACGTTCTGTGCACCTTCCTCCCTGGTAGGGGCTCAGATGGTAAAGAATCTGCCCACAGTGTGGGAGACCCAGGTTCAGTCCCTGGGTTGGGAAGATCCCCTGGTGAAGGGCATGACAACCTACTCCAGTATTCTTGCCTGAAGGTTTTCATGGACAGAGGAACCTGGTGGGCTACAGTCCATAGAGTTGTGAAGAGTCAGACATGACTGAGCAAGTAACGCTTTCTTTTCACTAAGTGCCTGGCTCCACTCCATACTGGCTGCTCTGTGTTCTTTACCTTGTTCAACATTCACACTAGCCCACTGAAGTGCATGAGATCATCCCCTTCCTGGAGAAAATATAAGTTGTCCATTCCCACCCGGATCGTGATTCTGTCTGGGAAAGTCAGCCCCCACTGGGCTCCACATGAAGTCACTATGATCCATGCCATATACATGGAGTGAAATGAGCATCCCTGACTTGGTGCTGATACCAAACACATATAGGCTGGGCATGGCGAAGGCCAACAGGTGGGGAGGCGGCTCTGCCCAATTAGAATGTTCCATATAGAATGGTGAAGTCGAATCTGGTCAACACTCTCGCTCAGGAGGTACCAGTGCTGTGCTGTGTGAGGGCAGCCCTGACCCTAAAACTGATGATATACTGGGAGCATCTTCTAGAAGGCCTGATACACACTGCAGAGGTGCACGGCACGTTGGTTACTGAGCTTGCCAAGGCAGTTTCTTACATTATTAACTCCCTTGCCTGGATCCTTAAGAAAAATCCCCACACCAAGGACCTCTGTATGGTCTCCCCCTTGAGCCCACATGGGTGACAATATGCTCCCCATTTTGCACACAAGGAGACTCAGAGAAGCAGTTGGAGGTCCACATACAGCTGGCGTGTGGCAGAACAATTGGCATACCTTGGGGCTTGCTCACATGTCAGGACCAGTAGTGGGCCAGCTGCCATCCGTGCCTGGCTTGGTGTCTGTGCTTCCCAAGGTGGCACCGCCAGCCACCTTCTCCCCCATCAGGGCTGGTGCAGGTTTCCAGCTCTCCATGTCCTCAGCCCGCTGGCTGGCGCCTGGCCAGGTGCGGCTGCTGGGTTTCGCAGGTTAGCTGCAGGTGGGGCTCGCTTTGCTGCGCTGCTTCACTCCTGAGCTTGGCTCCGATCAGGACAAACGGGGCCTTCCTGGCCTATTGTCTCACCAAGCCTGAATCCTGCTTCTCCCAACATTTTCTTTTTAAAATTTCCTTCACATTATCATTATTATTATTATTATTATTATTATTTTAAAGAAGCCCTTTTCTTCAGGTGGAATAGGCTTCTCTGATTTAAATTCCTTGGGTCCCAGTGTAATTTCCCTGCCCTACCGTGCCACACTGGCCTTTGCGAATCAATCGGTTTTGTCTACTGGATCAGAGGCCTCCCTGAAATGCAGATAAATTGCCCATTATGGAACCATTGTCTCCCAATTCTGGGAGGTATTCAGAGAATTCAAACAGATTTGTCAGGCCTGACCTTCTTTTCACGCACCAAGCTGGGATTGGCCCTCTCTAAATTAAATACTGCTGAGCGCCAGCCCCTCCCCTCCACCCCCTGCCTCCTGACAGGGCCTTGGATGTCACCTCCACCTCCAGCTATCCCCCCCACCCCCAACCC